>PVKU01004321.1:0-150381 GCA_004027475.1 Anoura caudifer | reverse complement strand
GTGAAAGTCACCCTCTGGGTCCAGGCTCTTGCAGTTCACCGTGACCCCGGGAAGCACTCACAAGTAAACACATCCGTGTGTGTTGTCACACACACTGACAGGACTCAGAGGTTGGCACAAGTCACAAATCACGGGGAGGGGTGACAGGAGCAGGAGTGACCACGGTTTGCTGCCGGACTCCCTGCGTTTCTAGTGTGGTTCTCACAACTCTCTGAGCTGCGTGCTCTCCTCAGCCCCTTTTACAGGCGAGAAAAGGCAGGTTCACGCGTGGCGCCGGCCTTGCCGTGGGCTGCGCAGCGCCCGCTGGGCACCGGGGTCGGTGCTCTTCTGCTTCCCGAGCAGGAGGAGGAAGAGGACCTGCAGCTGTGTGGCACTCGGGCGGGGGCAGGGGGGCTGGTAAGGGAGGAACAGGAAGTCTCTGGGCGGGGGGTGGGTGGGAGCAGGTATTTGGGGGAGGCCAGAGGTGGCGCAAAGGTCTGCGTAGAGCCCCTCGGTTCCTCAGCTCCGCAGAACGACCCTCGGAACTCAAGAAGCTGCCGCACGTGCGATGCTGGCATCCTTGTGAAGGGCACGGTGGGGGCCGGCCCAACGAAGAGACACAGGGCGCGGTCTCTGCCGCTGGGGCCAGGGCCCGTCACCCCCTGGACCATCGGTGCACGCCGGGTTTTCAGCGGGGTCCTCACATGGCTGTGACTGGTGGCACCCAGTCCCCACACCCTCCCCGAGGCCGGGGCAGCTCAGCAGCCCCCACGGCCCTACCGCACCAGTGCACGGTTGGGGGGCTGCGGCCACCCCTCCCCGGACTGTGTCAGCCGGAGTCACCTTAGGTCCCGGGGCCCCGGGGTGCGGTCCCAGGGCAACAAAGACACTGCTCACCTGCGCAGGCCCCAGGGTTCAGCGGCTCCTCCCGGGACAAACCACAGACCAACTGTTTGTTACGAAACAGGGCCGTCCTGTGCGTTCAGGGCAGGGTCACCCTGTCACCGCCGCACCGGGTCCCTGGGTGCTGGATTGGGATGGTTGGGCTGGCCTCCCGTCAGGGGGCGTCTGGGTGGTTCCCAGGGTGCTGCTGTTATAAACCGTATTGTGAGCGGTAGCCGGTGGCCCTGACAGTCACCACCAACTTCCTCCCACTTTCTGCAGCCCTCTGGGGGGTGGGGGGCCCTCACCTGCACCCCTCGCCCTCAGTGACACAGCATTTTCAGAGGTTCAGGTTCCTTAGTGCGCCCCACTTGTGCTCCGTGGGAAGCAGAGCTGAAGGGGGTGAGAGGCTCCCGGGAGAAGTCTGTGAAGCCCCTGAGCTGCTTGGGGGAGGGGCAGCTGCCAGACAGGTGTGTGATGGGGGTGGGGGACCTACCTGAGTGCCAGCTCAAAGGCTGGGCCGCGCTGGATGGGGCGACAGGCCCCCCGAGCCCCTCAGGATGTGGCTGTCTCTGGGGTGCTGCACCTCCGGAGCAGATGGGGAGCCGGGCGCACACTGTGTCCCACCAGGCCCTGTCTCAGAAAGAAGCAGAAAGGAGCCTGCTGCAGGGGCAGCTCTCCCGGGCCGAGCGGGAGCTGGAGCGGGTGCAGCAGGAGGCTCGAGACCGGCAGGAGCAGGCAGAGGTGAGCGTGGGGCCCCCCCATCAGCCAACACCGGGCACTGGCCTGGCCAGACCCACCTGGTCCCAGGATGCATCCCCTCCACTCCGGCCCCCAGCCTCAGTTTCTCCAGGGTGTCTCCAGGTCTGTTGGGAGGGGATGCTGTCTTTCTCAACAGGAAGGAAAGGCTGAGGAAGGCCAGTCCCTGCCCCCCTGCACAGCACTGGGGCCCCCACCAGAACGGGGAGGGCCTGGGCCACACGGGAGCCTGCCGCAGAGAGGGCGGAACCCAGGCCAAGGCCCCAGGCAGCCGGTCTGAGCGTGACTGCAGGGGGGTCTTGCTCACCGGCAGGGCCCCTTCGAGAGAGAAACTGAACCTGGGAGGCAGCACCCACCTGAGGCTAACCCTAACCCTAACCCTAACCCTCCTGGCCAGGACACCCCCGCACCCCCCCATGGAGAGTCCTGTAGGGCCTGGGGGGAGACCCTGGGAGGTAGCCGCCTGCCCTCAACCAGTGGACAGAGGCCATCAGCTGGGGTCACCAGGGCCCCAACCCCTCTTCAGGAGCTTGTGTCTGGGGCAGGGCAGGGAGCAGTAACTAGGACCGCGGGGCCCCGTGTCCCCGCCCCATCGCTGGCCACGGGTCGCGGCCCCTTTCGGAAGTGGGCCGTGAGGAGGCAAGTGGCCAGAGCAGGGTGACAGGATGTGGGGATGGGGTGCTGCCTGCAGGTGGGCTCAGACGGCTGTCCTGGGGTCTGGCCCTGAGCAGGCACTGGCCTCGGGTGGCCCCCAGGGAACGGCCACACGGTGCTGGGAGGTCCATCTCTGGGTCCCATAGCCACACCTGCAGCCGCACCCACGGGGCCTCCAGGGCCAGCCCGTCTCCTCGGCTGCTGCCCTTGTGCCCCCCGGTGTCACCTCCACGCAGTGCAGCTCTGGCATTATTAACCCTGAGGTCCCTGTTCACCTGGTCCCTGGCGTGTCCCCGCCCCCAAGGGCACAGCCAGCTGCCCCTGGCGCTGAGCGAGTGACTCGGGGGTGAAGGAGAACGCTGACAGGCGGAGGCAGGGGACTGCAGGATGTGGGGGGCTCCTCTTGCACCCCAGAAGCCTGAGAGGGCAAAGCTCCAGCCCCAAGCTCCTGGGTGCAGACGCCAGCCCCTGCCCACCTGCAGGAGCCCAAGTCCAGAGTCACTTGAGGGCCGGGCTTCTTCTCGTTTGCCCAACACCCGCTCCTGCCCCTCACCACTCGGCCCAGTGGGCCCAGCGACAAGGTTTCAGGCAGGAGAGGGGTCCGTGCCGGAGGACCCTGCCCTGGCCTGGCTGCCTGGGACCCCAGAGGGAAGGCATAGGGTCAGTCCCTCCCCGTAGGGCTCCTCACTGGGGCTTCTGCCCCCACCCGACACCACCACCTCCTCCAGCCCTGGCGTTGGTGGCCCGGGTGGTGGCCAGGAGGAGACCCAGGTCCGGCCCTGGCACCCACTGGCCTGGCACCACGCCGTGGGCGGCCTCTTGATGCCTCGACGGCTTGCTCCCCCCACCTCAGGCCACGGTGAGCACCACGGCCGCGGAGCTGAGGGCCCTGCAGGCGCAGTTCGAGGAGGCCATCTCGGCCCATCAGAGAGAGACCGCGGCCCTGCTCGAGCGCCTCCGGGAGATGGCGGCAGAGCGGAGCATCGCAGGCAAGGAGGTGAGAGGGTGCCGGGAGCGGGGAGAAGGCAGGTGTGACCTGGGGGTGCGGGGAAGTTGGACCGTCGGCATACAGCACTAGGCATGGGCCCCCTGGGGCTGAGACTGGGGTAGGGAGAGGCTGCCCTGCGGGTGCCTGGGGCAAAGGGGTGGGGAAGTGCAGGGCGGCCCTGCATGGGCCTGACACGGGCCCCAGGAGCCCCAGGATGGTGTCCTGGGTGGGGACAGTCTTGGGCAGGGTGACAGGAGAGGCCCTAGCTAGGCCAGGTGGAGCTCGGCAGGCAGACAGAGTGGGGAGGTGTCCCCGAGGCAGATTCGAAGGGACTCGGGTGGCTGGGGGAGGGGAAGGAGAGGGGAGGGCAGGGGGGCGTGGGATCCGGGCTGGGGGTGGGCGAGCGGCGCCCAGGTGGGGCCTGCAGGGACCGGGCGGCTCTCGCACCCGGGCAGTGGGCCAAGGCTGGCAGGCGGCGCTGACCCGCTCACACACCACACGCCCGGCGGCCGCAGAGGAGGGAGGCGAGGGGCGCGCACCCCCCCGGCACCGGGGGGCAGGCAGGGTGGACGGAGGAAGAGAGCGTGATTTAACATGACAGGCTGTTTACTTTGGCCCCCAAAGAGAAAGGTCTCCTTTCAACAGATTTCAAAGTCAGGCCGGTCAGCGACCACACGGGGAAGCAAGATGAGATTTTAAAATGGGGGGCCGCAAGGGGAGGAGCTGGGAGGCTCACAAGTTCAGGTTCCTGGAGAGGGGCCCCCAGAAAGGGAGTGGGGGGCAGAGAGCCGGGGGGGGGTGAGGGGGCAAGAGGAGCACGGAAGGGCCCTCGCTGGCGCCAGGCTGGCCAGAGTCACCATGGAAACCGCAACATTTTCACAGCCCTTAAACTGGAGGCATATCCAGGCCTCTGGCTGAGTCCACACGTGTGTGCACGAGGGCATGGCATGCACCCACAGCACGGCTCACACACACACACCCCCACGTATCCCCACACACACATTCCTGCCGACATGGAGACCACACGCCCCCATGCACGCATAGTGCACCACAACAGCCACACACATGCGCTCCTGTGTGGTCACAACATGCATGCAAATGCATGTGGACCCCATGAAGTTCACGTATGTGCAACAGGCAGCACAGGCACCTCCACGCATGCTGGCACACGGGTGCAGTGTTGCCTGTGTGTTCGCACATACAGGCATGCAGACGCATGGCCCCATGCTCACCATGCTGTGTGCCCATGCGTGCACACCAAGCACATGTGTGTTCTCATGTGCACACACATGAATGTGCCACACGCAGGCCAGGGCCCCTCGGCATCCCTCCCCTCCTCCGCTCAGAGCTCTCAGCCACCCCCCTACAGGAGATTTCAAAAGAGGCTGTTTATACAATTTCTAGTAAAGAAATAATTATTATAATCACATTAAGCGATTTGGCTGTAAAGTCCCTGTAAAAGGGACGGCTGTTCTCAGGCCGAGGGCGGCGGGCGGGGGCGCGGGGGAGGGGCCGAGTCTGTTTTGCTTGTTTTCATCTCCTGGGAACTGAAAGCAGCTTCTTTTGTGAGGACCGGCCCTTCCCTGGTCCTTGACCTTCTGGGCGGGTTTCTGCTGAGCTCAGCGGAAAACGCTCTGCACGGCTTGTGGCCCCCACGTGTGGGGGGTGGGGGGGGACGCAAGGGGGGCCTCTGGCCCTTCCCAAAAACAGAACAACAATAGCAGCGGGCCGACGCGGGAGCCAGGCCGGCCGGGGGCCTGGACAACGTCCTGCTGAAGCAGCCAGCAAAGTGGGGCTCGCTCTTGGCAACCTGGCGCCTGGACATGGCTCCGAGTTCCTGTGGCTTCCCCGCTCTGGCGTGTCCCTGCCGGCTTCCTCCGCCTCCCCCTCGGGGGCACGCGAGTTGGAACGGAGCCTTCTCCAGAGCGTCCTTGTTAGGGCCACAGCCAGCCTGGGAGGCAGGAGGCCGGGGGCCCTGGCTGCGCTCTGGCGAGTGCCCACACCCAGCCTGGGCACTGAGGGCTGGGCTGCTCGCTGCCTGCGCTCTCCCCTGACCCTCCCCGCAGGGGCTGAGCCCAGAGTGAGTGGACCCCGACCCCCACCCACATTTCGGTGTCAGCAGCCTCTGCCTGGAAGCCCCCGGTGTCCAGGGCCCTGGTTCCAGGGGGGTGTGCTCTGCGCTGGGCCCAGAGCCGGTCTGAGGGGTGGAGGGCTCACACCTGCAGCCTCCGGTCCTCCCTGGGTCAGCTCCCAGGGGTGTGGGCTGGGCCGGTTCGGGAGGCCCACACTCCCCGGCTCCGTGCCGAGCACATGTGACAGCAGGAACCCCCAGCCCGAGCCGCCGGACGGCTGGGCCCAAGTGGGCCCTGGTGGCAACAGAGGACTCCAAGGACACCAGAGATCCGCCCTCCCTGCCAGCTCCCACCCCAGCAGGGGACCAGGGCCCGCCACCGTGCGCAGGGCGGACGGGGCCCTGAGTGCTGTGCCATCACTGATGGGGGGGAGCACACACCAGGGCCCAGTGGGTGGGGGCTGTCAGGCAGTGGTGGCCAGACCTGGGTGGGGACAGTGCAGACCTGCAGGTGGAGCCATGTCTCACACAGGCCCTGCTGACCAGTGGCTGGCGACCCTGGGGCTCAGGCAGGGAGCGCAGGGCAGGACCGGGGCCAGGAGAAGTCTAGTGTCCCCCACCTGGGCTCCGGCACTGGCCCTGCTGAGCCGCTCTGCAGCCTCAGTGGGAGTCGACCACAGGCTGGTAAAGCAGAGTGGCCCGCAGACCAGAGCCCAAGGCCACAGATGCCTGTGCCTGCCCGACCTGTAGTCCTTGACCCCCTACCCAGGCCGGCCCTGGCACCTGCAGCTGCCTGTCCCTCTCCCAGGCCGAGCGGCTGTGGGCACAGCTCGGGGAGGCCCAGGAGGAGCTGGCCATGCTGCGCAGGGAGCTACAGGGCAGCGAGGACAGCCGTGTGGGGCTGCGCAGGACGGCCGAGGAGGCCCGCCGGGCGCTGAGCGCCGAGGTCCTCGAGAAGGACGTGCTGCAGCGGTCCGGTGCCGAGCTGCGGGCCGCCGTGCGCAGGGCGGAGCAGGAGAAGGCCAGGTGGGGCAGCCACTGCCCAGGGGCTGCGTCCTCCTGCCCCGCAGCTCCACCCCCACCCCCCGGCTGTGGGAGGATAGTGGTATGGGGCCGGGTGGGTGGGGCCAGCGGTGGGGGTGGACACCCCCAGCAGACCCAAGGTGCCGGCTGCCCATGCAGACGGGCAGCACTGCTGGCGGTGGGAGAGGGGGCCGGGACACAGAAGGGCCTGTCCCTGCCCTCAGGGAGTTCCCATCCAGCAGGAAACAGAGGCCCTGAGTGGCCAGCAGGCAATGCCTGTGGGGCTGCTGGGCACTGGGGCCCGCTGTGCCCCAAAGGGGACAAGCAGCCCCAAGGAGGCTGGGCTTTGGGACATCACAGGGCGTGTCTCGCTAGGATGAGGAGGAAGCCCTGCTGGGCAGCCTGACTTATGACCATGGGGGATGCCAGAGCCCCCAGGTGGCGCCCCCAACCCCAGCCAGTGACACCCTGCTCAGGTTTCAGCGGTCCAAGGAAGAAAAGGAGCAAGAGGTGCTGGTCCTGGAGGCGGCCCGAGCCGCGGCCCAGAAGGAGGCCAGCGAGCTGCAGGCCCGCCTGCAGGCGACGGAGCAGGCCCTGGCAGACGCCCGCCGGGAGCTCCAGGAGCTCTGCAGTCAGGTAAGCGACGCCCCGGGGCCCAGCTCCTCTGGCCCCGCCAGGGCACCCCCGGCTGCTCAGACTCACGGTTCCTGGGTGGGTCGGCCCTGTAGGGCACAGATGACAAGCCTCAAACCTCATGGCCTAAAAACCGTTCTGAGGCCCATGAACCCCGAGGGTCAGGAATCCAGGCTGAGGACACAGAGCGCAGCTCGGCTCTGCCCCACCCCACGGGCCCCCACAGGGACGGCCCCGCAGCGGGGCTGGATGGCGGGCCTGGCTCACCCAGAGGTGCCTCCTCCCACACAACCCACACCGGTAACTGCAGCCGGTGGTCAGCTGGGGCTCTCAGCTGGTTCGGGGCTCCGAGCTCCACGGGGTTCCGGCCCGGAGAGGACGTGCCAGGTGTCTGTGGAGTCTGGCCGAGGGCCCAAGTCAAGGGCACCGCACGGACCCGTGTGCAGAGCTGGACTGAGCCTGAGTGTGGGGAGCTGGCCGGGAGGGAGGCTTCCTCCCAGGGCACCAGAGCAGAGGCAGGGGCTCAGGGGGCCCCCATCAGCGGCCCCGCCCCTCCAGGTGAAGACTCTGGAGGCTGAAAACCGGCAGAAGGGCCGGGAGGTGCACCAGCTGCAGGACCAGCGTGCACGGGATGCTCAGCGGCAGCAGCGGAGCCGGCAGGAGGCCCTGGAGCTGCAGAGGCAGGCGGCGGAGGTGGAGGCTGCCCGGGAAGACACCCAGAAGGAGGTAGAGGGCCAAGGGGCCTGGGGAGGGAGGCAGAGGTCCGGCGCTGCCCGGGCCTCGCTCTTGCCCTTCGTGTGACTCCCTGCAGGGGCCCGAGCTTCAGCGAAGGACAGAGTCGCCCCCAGGTGAAGAGAGTTCTGAGTCCAGGGACAGGCAGGGGCCCCGAAAAGAGCAATTCATGAGCTCTGGGACTCTGAGCTCACTCCCACACCCACGCCCGCACATGTGTCTGCACACCCCTAGCCCGTGAGCCCCCCCACGCCTTCACACGCAGCCCCAGGCAGCTTGAAAGACCCTCTGTTCAGTCCCAGGCCCCGCCCCCCCCAGGTTCTGCCTGCTGCCAGGCTGGGCTGCACGAGGCCGGTGGCCTCAGACGCCCCCCCGCCCCCCGCCCACAGCCTGAGCAGGCCTCCCGGAGCCTCAGCCTGCATGGGACGCCCTGGTGCAGACCCAGCGCCCTGCCCCGGGGGCCGTTGCCAAGCACCCACCATGCCCAGAAACATGGGCTCAGCTCCCCTGGCCCATGCGACCCCCTTGTGACCTCACAGCCCCTCACCTCCAGCTGTGAATGGGGTCCTTATGCAGCGGCCACCCAGGGAGGGTGGGGATGAGGCCCCCTGCCCTGCCCGGTGGCGCCAGACCTCCTACCCCCCGGGCTGACAGGCTGGGGCGCTCTGGGCCCAGAGCTGGGGCCTGGCTGCCCCCTCCCCCAGCCCCTGCGCTTCTCCAGGGGTGGTGGGGGGTCTCCATTCATTGCCCTGGTCACTCACCTTGTGTGAGTGGAGGGCTGGGGACACAGGCCCTGCCCAGGGTCTACAGCGGGTGGCCTGTTTGGAAGTGAAGGGACTGGTGGCTGAAGAGGGACAGTGGGGTCAGGGGGGCCCCTCCCCCCTCATACACTGGCTGCGGGGTGACCACATTCCATGTGTCCATGCTGTTACCGCTGGGAAGCCTGTAGTGGGGTGTCAGGCACCCTGGGGGTCCCCAGCCCTGGTCTCAGGGTGACGCTGACCCAGCCTGTGCCACCCAGGCCCTGAGCAGGCAGACAAGCGTGGGCTGTGGCCCTGTCTGGCCGCAGTTCTCGTGATGCCGTCAGCGTGGCTGTGCTGCCCGCCAAGGTGTGCTCCGTGGTCCTGGGGTGCCCCTCCCCACCAGGGCTCAGGCGTCCCCGCTGCCAAACGTGGGCTGGGAAGCAGGCCCTCGGTGCCCCTATACCAAGGAGGGGCTGAGGCGAGAGGCCCGGGGCGAGGCTTCAGAAGCCCCCCTTGTGTGCAGCCTCCGTCTGAGCCTTCGCTGCCTGGCTGCAGGTCCTGAGGCTGCAGCGGAAGCTGGCAGAGGTGGAGACCGGAGCGGAGGCCCAGGCGAAGCAGATGGAGGAACGCCTCCGTGAGAGCCGGGGGGCCGAGCAGACCCTCCGGGCCGAGCTGCGCAGCGCCAGCAGGAAGCTGCAGCAGGCCAGCAGCGTGGCCGACGGCCTCCAGGCTCGCCTGGACGGGGCCTGCCGCCAGGTCCACAGCCTAGAGCAGGAGCTGGCCCGGGCCGAGGGGGCCAGGCAGGACACGCAGGCCCAGCTGGACCGGCTGTGGGCCACGCTCCGCCGTGAGCTGGGCCTCCGAGCACGGAGCCCCTTTGCCCGCCCTGAGCGGCCTGGCTCCCCCCTTGAAGGTCAGTGTCCTCGGCAGCTTCGGGGGCTCCTCTCCCGGCTCTGCCACCCACCTGGGCCACCCCCAACCCTCCCTGGGCCTCACAGGCTGCACAGTAAGGGCCTGGACACGGGGCCCCCCAGTGCCCTGTGGGTGGGAACAGGACGCCTGAGTGTGTCACCAAGTGTGCCCCACGTCCCCTCGGCCCTCGCCGTCCCACAGGCTCGGGCAGCTCCCAGGGTCACTCTGGGCGACACAGTGCCAGCCCCCCTGCCCGGCCCTGCTCACCACCCCGCTGGCCCCCGCCTGCCCCGGGGCAGCACAGCCCGGAGGCGGACGTGGCCGCCGTGCAGCGGGCCCTGAGGGACCTGGTGCGGCAGCTGCGTGATGCCCGGCAGGAGCGGGTAAGTGGGGCGGGAGGCCCTGCCCCGTCCACTGTCCTCCTGTCCTGCATCTGCTGAGTCCTTGGCAGGGCCCTGTGGGTCCCTGGGCCCCTCAGTGCCCAGACCATCCTTTGTGCGAGGAACACCAAGGCCCCTCAAAGCCCGACAGCCCCAAGCAGCCTGCAGCCAGCAGCAGAGTCCCTGGTGCCGGCCCCGCAGGGATGCACTGGGCCCAGGGCCGGGCCTTCACCACCCCTGCATGCAGCCCCTAGAAGGGCTGGCCGGGCCACCTGCAGAGCGACCCCAGTGACCCCTCGCATGGGACCAACCTCCCAGCAGCCGCTCACATGTTCTCTCCACCCCACCCTGCAGGGCTCCCCCAAAGCCACAGCACACGGCCAGGTGGCCTTCCAGACTTGGCCCATGGTCCTCCCTCCCCCAATGCCAGCCCCAGGGGGCAGGGCCCAAACCCACTCAGCCCCAGGTCATGGCCAGGGGTCGGTCCCTGAAAGTCACCTTGACCCCACAGGCTATGGGCCACCACCTGCCACTGTTCCCCCACTCTATGTCCATACCCCAAACCTGGACCCGTGGGCCCCGCCCCCACATCAGCCCTTCCGGGGCCTCCCCCGAGTTTCTGTGGGCTGCCCACCAGACCCCCCAAAGCCCCTCACGTGACACCTTGGCCCCGCACTCACCCTGGCAGCCTGCTGACCTTGTCCTTCTCCAGGACACCTGGCGCTCCCAGGTGGTCAGCCTGAGCAGCTCGCTGAGGGAGGAGCAGAGTGAGCGGGCCCGAACGCAGAGCCACGTGGGGCGGCTGCACAGGGCGCTGGCCCAGGCGGAGGAAGGTAAGCTCCCTTCCCCACCTTCTCCGGGGAGTCCAGGGAAACACCCAGACCAGCACCCCACTGAGTTGGGGGACACACTGCCCCAGAGACCGAGAGAGGCCCTCCCACCACACCGGCCGCCTGCCCTTCCCACCCAGGGCCTTGGCACTGGCTGTGTCCACCCTTGGAGCCTTCTTCCCACCCAGTCACGAGGCCCATCCCCCCCCAGGTCTCTGCCCCGTGTCACTTCAGAGAGGCCCCCTGCCCTGCTGGCCACCCCCACTGCATTTCTGTCCCCCTGGCCCCATTAGTGGGTCACACGGGGGCTAGGCCCAAGGCCTGACTCTCTGGAAAGGAAGGAGGCCAGAGGGAAGGATGGGTCGGGGGAGGGGCCTGGAGTTGGGGCAGAGGAAAGGCCCCTGACCGGCCCCAGGGGCCTGGAGCTCAGAGGGAGGGAGGGAGGAGTCAGCCAGGAGCCTCAGCCCCCACCCTCTTGGTGCCAGGCACTTAGTTTCCTGGCAGGTGCGGTGGGAGGGGATGACCCCCTGGCCCTGGACCTGGGAGCCAGGCGGCCACCCTGCTCACCCCACAGGCTGGCGCCAGGCAGAGAGAGAAGCAGGTGACGCCCAGGCCACCAGGGCCCTGCAGAAGGAGGCGCTGCAGAAGCTGGAGGCGGAGCACCTGGCCAGTGTGCGGTCTGCGGGCCAGGAGAGGAGGCGGCTCCAGGTGGGGGCCCCCCACACACCCCAGGGCTGGGAGGGGAAGGGGCGGTATCAGGTTCCTGTGGGCGGGTGGCCTCGAGGGGCACTGGGTCCCTCCCTGTCTTTGAAACGGTCCTAGCCCTGATTTTACAGATTGGGGAAACTGAGTCCTGGGCAGAGCAGCTGGGTCTGGCGGCAGAGCCAGTGAGGTGCAGACCCCGGTCTCCTTCTACGGGGTCCCGTCTCTGCTGCCGAGGGACCGATTTTGATCCCGTGTCCCTCACGCGTGGACGGAGGTGGCGCAGCACGCACTCAGCCAACGTCCCCAGTGTGGGCTCCGTGCTGTGAAGGTGGTTTGGGGTCTGCACTTTCCAGGTGAGGGGTCCGGGCCCAGAGAGGGGCTGGCCCCGGCCTCCCCATCCCTGCCCAGCCCGGGCCTGGAAAGCCCAGGCTCCCGAGGACCTCGGCGGCACAGAGGACAGCACGCTCAGGGTCGGGAGCACCAGCCTTCGGGAGGCAGCTGGGGCCCAGGGCCAAGGCCCCGCACCAGGACGCTGAGGCCGATGCGGCAGCCTAGCGGAGTGCCGCGCGGGGACTCGGGGATCTGCCCCGGGAATGCCTGGAGCTGCCGGTCAGCCCTGCCCCGGGGCCCCATGAGAGACGTGTGTGGTGAGAGGCCATTTCTGTTCAAGATCCTTGCGGCCGAAGCTACTGGGGCGATGGGCCAGCAGGGGGGCGGCAGCACTGGTGCGGCGTGGGCCTGAGAAACGGGCGCGGTGGGGCGGGGCCATGTTCCGTGTTCCACGCATGTTTGCGTGTACGCGCTCCATGCACATTTGAAAACAAAGTTGAGCTGTACCTGTTCCATCGGCCCTCACCAACACGACGCTCAGACGCTCCGTGCTGGGTCTGTCTCCCGAACGGACCCACGCTCAGAGCCCTGGGTGGGGCTCCCCCACGGCCCCGGGTCCTGGGGGCAACGGTCTCTTTCTGAGGGTGTTCGACCTGTGGGTTCCGACGGCCTGCTCTTCGGAATTCAGGGTGTCTCGCTGCTCGAGGCTTTCCAGGTCCGGGGGCCTCCGTGCCCGGTCCCCGCTGTGGGTCCTGAGTCCCACGTTGCCTGATGCGGCACGGCCCACCACTCCCCCTTCCCAACCTGCCGCCCACCTCCCGCCAGCCTGGCTGAGTTTCCGCTCCACCTCGGGTGTCTGCCTCTCCCAGGGGAACCTGTCCCTCTTACAACCGTCCTGGAGATGTGTCTGGTCCCTCTGCGTCTAACGCTTCCTCACGGCCTCCATTCTGTCCTCGGTGTCGGTCGCTCGCTCTCCCCTTCCCTCTGGTTCCCGCATCCTGCCTCCTCCCTTTCCCTGGTCCGGGGGGCAGGGGAGCATTACAGTGGCGAGCGCGGCAGCCACGTCACGCTGGGTTTGGGGACTGTGGGTGGCAGCTGGGACCCCTTCCTGCACCCTGGCCCCCACCCTCCCGCTGCCAGGTCTGTGCAGCTGCGTCCTGGGGGCTCCCGGGCTGCACACCACCTGTCCCCCTCTTTCTGCTCGGTGCCGGCCGGTCTGTGTAGAATCAGCCCCAAACCCACGCTTGGTGCTCCCACTCAGCCTCAGAGGCCGAGGGAGCCCTGCAGGGTGGGGGTCCCAAGTGGGCAGCTTGGTCTCCCCTGGGTCTCACCCTCGGGGGCGGCTGAGCCACATCCTCCCCTGAGGCTGAAAGACACGCCTTATAGATCACTCAGGGTGTGGCAGGGCCCAGCTTCCCATGGTCCTAGGACCAAAGTCCTGTTTCCCAGCCATCAGCCTAGGACAGAGCAGCTTCTAGAAGTTTCTCCCAGTCCCTGCTGGGCCTCCTCATAGGCCCTCCCTCGGAGCCCTCAGCTCAGACCTCGTGTGCCACTTGGCCCACCCGGCTGCTCCCCCGTTGGCTGGTTGTCAGCCTTCATCCCATCTGCAAACCCTGTTTCCACGTGATGGAACGCCACCCAGGGCGGCCTCACAGCCCGTGGTCACAGCCCCTCTGTGACTGCCGCCCACCCTGGGCCAGTGGCAGGTGGAACACGCCAGCCGAACCCTCCGGCGCACAGGCGTCTCGGGGGAGCCGGGCTCCCCGTCTCTGCAGAGGGGCCCAGCCGCGCTCAGACTGCAGGCTGCTGGTTCTCCCGCCAACCTGGGTCCTGGCCGATTCCGGAAACGGGCGGATGCGGCAGGGCTCCCGCCGTGTGACTTCTAGCGTGGGAGCGCCCGTGCACTTTTGAAGTTTGGAATGTCACCTCAGCGCCCGCCCGCGCCCGCCTGCTCGCCGTTTGTCCCTGCGCTCGGTGAGCCCACGCTGCGGCAGCGCCGGCCTCGGCCCACCTGGGAAACCTCTCTCCTCCCCGTGCTTCCCTGTCCCTTTGTCCTGAAGTTCACAGCCGCCCATCCTCCTCACTGACCTTGAACTTCCCCCTCCCAGATCTTCGTCCTGCGCTGCTGACCTGTGTTTAGCTGCGCTTGTGTTTTTGTCTGGTGACGGCTCGCCCGCCCGCAGGCCCCACCCCGGTCTCACCTTGAGAGCCTCTGTCCGCCTTTGCCGACACCCGCTCCGTCCTCTCTCGGTTCCAGACCCTCAGCTCCGACTCCTCGGGCTGACCCGGTCTCTTCAACCACAGCCATTGCCGCTTAGGTTGTGTTCCTCTCCTCCGCACGCCTGCCAAGGAGAGGAGCCCCCGGGGGCTCCGTGTGGGCCCGTGCAGATGTCTCAGGCCCAGGCGAAAGCCGGAGAGAGGTTCTGGTGGGGGGCCGGCCGCTCTGGCCCCAGAATGGGCTGGGAGGGGGCCGCCTTGGCCCTTGTTCCCGGGGGCCTCTCCTCCACACCCGGCAGCCCCTGCAGCCTGGCCCTTAAGCCAGGGACCCAGGGCACGGGTGCTTCCCACGTGGGGTCTTCACGCATGGGTGCTGCGGGCGCTCCTGGGTGCTGTTCGGAACTCCCGCACCCATGCTCATTTTTCGGCTTGACTGAGAATTTATTCAATCTTTTGGTGAAGTGCGTGTACTACAACCCATCAGTATCATGTCAAATTTTTCTAGAATTCTGGCAATTAACGCTTCTTTTATTTTTAGGCCAGTTTGTTCCGACTGCTCCCCTTCTCACAGAAGCTCTGCTCTCCAGCTCTAAGGGACGTTACCCGCAGTTTTGTGACCTGCTGGCCATTGCGGTGGGCGTGGGGGGCGGGTGGAGTCTCACCTGGGTCCCCGGCAGCCCCAGGCCCTTGGGACACACCGCAAACCCAGGCAGACGTGCGTGTGGCCGGGCCGCCGCGGGGCCCTGCCCGCGCCGTGAGCCAGAGCGAGGTCCGCGTGCGGCGCGTCCGCGGACTGGGCTTCTCTGCATTCCACATAAGCCAGCGTGTTTGTCAAGAGAAAGCTAATTAAAAACATATTTTTCTAATTAAATGGTAGGCTGTGCTATGCAAACAGTGAGATTCTTGTTTGAGAGCAAAGCCCTCCCACCTCCAGGGACTCACCAGCTCAACAGTGCAGGGGGAGCCTGGGACGTGGGGACCCAGCCCTCGGCCCCCGCCCCCTGACCCTGATGCGGAGCCAGGGCGCGGTGACCTCCTGGCACCTGGACCTGCCCCCCGTGCCAGCCCGCCCTGCCCCCGCCCCTCCAAAAACGCTCCCCCCAGCCCGGACTGAGCTCAGCCAGGTTCTGGAAGCAAAGCCAGGGAGCCCTCGGCCTCCCGGGCACAAGTCCACGGGCCGGGGCCGCGCAGCTGATGACTAATGTTCTGCCAAAAATGTCCGAATCCGCGCTGCTTTGGGGGTGTTGCCTTCATCAGCTTCTCTTGTGAAGATTATTGTATCTTCATTCAACGAATCCGTGAGTCTTCCGTCTTTTTCTGTCACCTGGAATGGTCCAAACAGCCAAAGAGTTGAGCGTTTCAAAGGGTCAGGGTGAACCTAGCTGCCAGCCCCGCCCTCCCGCCCTCTACACCCCGGTCCCCCCCCCTCCGGCTCCGGCTCCAGTTCGCCGCCTCCGGGTGGGTCGGGGGTTGGCACCTGGGCGCCGCCCACCTTGACTTGTACAGCGCCCGCGCCCCTGCCCGTGGCCGTAGCGACGTCTACGGTGAGAGCTGCGGTTGGGTCTGCGCCTGTCTGGGCTGTCGGGGGTTCTGCCTGCTTCTCCGAATCCAGCAGCCTGTCTCTCTTACCGGTCGTTCAGAGAGTCGGCTTTTGTCTCTTCTCTCAGTTTCGTCTCGTTTATTCCTCCCAGCTCCCAGCTTCCAGCTTCACGAGCATCCTCTTTGGGCCGTTGTCGACCCGACTTCCGACGGCGAATGAGCGGCGCGTCTCCGCCCACACGTTCTCTCACTTGCACGTGCTCGAGGCGTTTTCCCCGACTGTGGTTTGCTGCGGGAACCTGGCCTTCGGATGCGAGTTTTTTCCTTTCTCCCTGTTTTCTAGCAGCTTTGTCGTTATTTCTCCTTTAACTCAAGGGTAGTGGTTGGCGGTTTCTGTGAAGAAGATTCCACGTTGTGCCTCCCCGTGGCCCGGGCGCTGTGTGGGTCCCGTGATCAGCTCCTGGACGGAGCTGGGCTCCACTTCCTGGCTTGTCGGGTGCTGGCCCCTTGCTTTCTTGGTTGGGTTTGGTCCCTGTGTTTGGAGGGAGACTGGACAAGCCGACTGCCGATGTACAGGGAGAATAGAGGGTCGTAACCGATTGGACGCCGGTTAGGCCGTGGCGGGAGCGGCAGCACAGGTGCACAGAGAGGCCAGCGCGGCAGGGCAGTGGGGTCAGCAGTCGCTAACCGGCGCCAGGCCCTGGGCCCCCATCTGGGCCTTTGCGTCCAACCGCGCAGAGTGAGGGACTCCAAGCCCCTCTGTCTGAGCAGTCCTGGGCTCGCTGCGTCCTGGGACCGGCTGGAGCGTGGAACCAGCGACGATGGGTGGACACGTGTCTCCCAGTGGCTGAAAAGGCGCCAGGCTGAGGTCCCGAACCCCAGGGCCCGGAGGAGGATGTACTGGGGGCCTCGTCTTCACGGCGCTGCAGGCAGGCAGATTGCGTGCTGAGACCCCGCCCACTGTTGGGGTGCGAGAGGCTCTCCATGCTTCCACCTGCAACACCCCTCACTTCGCAGCGGCCCCTCCCATCCTCCTCCTGGTCCTGACAAGAACCCCGTGAGATGGCATCGCCCTGTGCCACAGACTGAGGACCTGGCCCAAGCCCGGCTCCTCCCCACCGGCGCCCCCCGCCCCCGCCCCGGGTTGGAGCCACAGGGGCCAACGCTCGAGGCTGGGCAGGGGCTGGGGTCGCGCTTTCCGGCGGCTACGGGGACCCTCCAAGTGAACCTAGCTGTGTGGCTTGCTTGGCCAGCGCCCGTCTCATGCCGGACCAGGGCTCAGATCCAGCACAACGCAGGGGCTGTGGCGCCGCCCGTGCGCCCCGATCGGTGTGGCGGTGACCCCCAGGTCCGCAGAGGCTGAGCCCTCCCTTGCATAGGCGCCCGGTGCTCTGCGGGAGTGGTCCGGCCTCGGCGCAGTTGCCAGGGAACCTTCAAGCCGCAGTTGAAGGAAACCCCTGCTTTTCAGCTGGAAAAGCCGTACAAACAGAAAATTGTGATTTTCGAAGTTGCGAGGGAGGGTGAAACGTCACCGTTTTAGGGACAGGCATGGCCCTCCTCCCTTTCCTTTCACAAAGTACTAAAGCATCAGCCAAAACTGAAGTGTGTCCAGGCCCCCCCACCGTCTCCGGGCCCTCCAGCAGCCCTCCCGTGTGAGGTGACGGCCAAGTGAGAGGCGGGATGTGAGTGGGGTGTGTCCCCTCAGAGCCCGCCCCTGGGACACGACTGCCGGGGTTCCGGGGCCCCCGCACCCTCACCCCCCGACATTCACAAAGGCACCAGCGATGCCTGGTCCCATGCAGTGGGTCCTTTTCAGGTCTGTGCCTCCCTGACCCCTTGGAGCACCCCACAAAGGGACTGGCCCGCCCCCCACAACGTCCGCCAGCACTCTGGTGCCCCCTGCACAGCCATCTCTTCCCTCCCACTGCCCCGATGTCCATGCGATGGGGGCCCCTGACCCCCACTCCCCTAGCCTCCAGAGCCACCACCTGGTTCTGCAGCACTGTCCCTGAGTCCAGTGACTCCTGGGAACCCCTCAACACTGAACCCTGAACTTTCACCCCCAAAGGCGCTCCCCCACCTACCTTCCTGTGGGGTGGGTGTGTCTGGGACCATCCAGCAGCCCACGCCTGGGGGCCACCCCCTCCACGGCCCCTCTGGGCTCTGAGTCCCTGTCCTTTCACTCCCCCCTGGAGTCCAAGCCACCTCTGTCCGACGTCAGCGTCCACGGACCCAGAGGCACTGGCCACCTCTCCCATGGAACATGTGGAAGACCCCAGTGGGAGACTTGCTGACCTCTCGAAGCCAAGCTGGGTCCCAGGCCAACCCCAAGTTTCCCACAACGGAGCCCATGTAGAACTCACGAGAGATCCCCGGGGACTCCCGCCGGGTGGCTAGGGCCCAGGGGACAAGAAGGCTCTGAGCAGAGGGGTGACAGGGCGGGGCAGGGCCACTGGTGTGGGTGGAGTCGGCGTGGGGCCCAGAGTGATCCTTCGGGCTCAGGGCTGAGCCAGGCTCGGGGTGGGGGGGTCCAGGGCCGGGGCAGCGGGGCACAGCCCTGAGGCCGGGGAATGTGTGGTGGTTGGTGTGGGGTGTCGCTGCGCAGGGACCGAGCCCAACAGGCGCCAAGGGCATAGAGGAACTCTGGGCTTCATTCCAAGGCTGGAGGCAGGGGAGGGGCACCAGGTGTGTCTTTGAGGCCTCTCGGGCCACAGCACAGAACCGGGACCCCCGAGGCTGCACCCCAGACCGCCGGTCCGTGCACAGGGCACGTGGCTGGTCATGCTGCCTTGCACCCCAGCCACCTGCCGCAGGCCCCACACAGACACCTGCATCCCCCGCCCCCCCCAGGAGCAGCTGGACACACTGCACCAGGCCCTGGACACGAGCAGGACGCACAGCCAGGGCCTGGCCCGGAGGAGTCGGCTGCTGGAGGACCAGGTTGCTGGCCTGGAGCGCAGGTGCCAGGAGGCAGAGAGTGCCATGGGGGCCCTGCGGCAGGTAAGGGCCTCAGGTGGCAGGCCCCGCACCCCTTCACAGAATCATCCCTGGGGCGGGAGCGGGGGTCCAGTGTTCAGACACCGCCCAAGGCCCTGCTGACAGACCAGGAACTGAGGAGGGATTCCCTGCCCCGCACGACCCAAGAGCTGGCCCGCACACCCTCTCCCCGCCCGAGGGGGCCGCCTGCAAGGGGAGCTCAGGATGCTTCGTGCACACCGGGCGTGGACACGGGCTCTGATGGGTGGTCCCTAGAGACGGGTCAGGGGTCCCGTGCCAGGCTGAAGTCTTGCGCATGTGTCCCGCTGCCCGGGTGGCCTGCCAGGTGATGGCCCAGAGCCTCTCTGAGCACACCTGGGTCGTGTCCAAGCAGAGGGTCACGGCCTGTCTCCCAGGGCAGGGATCTGGAGCGGTGTGGGGGCCCAGACGGGGGAGGGGCTCAGGCACAAGCTCCTGCCGACTGGGCACAGACACCCCCACAGCCACCGTCCCTCCCATGGCGGCGGTGGCCCTGCGCGGGGCTCACCTGTGTGAAGGGAGCCAGGCGTCTGTCACACACAGCTGTTCCAGGCAGCGGTGTCCAGCCACTCAGAGCAGGTGGGGGGGGGCTGTGTTAAGGGTCGCCCCCACAGACATTGCAGGGGCCCCCTCAGGTCCAGGGGATCCCTGGGCTTGTCACTGCACCATCTGGTCACCAAGCCCTGCGAAGACTGGCGTCTGGTCTGGGCAGCGTGGCCCAAGGGCTCGGCCCCACTGCCCGGTGGTGTGAGTGCCTAGGGTGCTCGGACTCTGAGCGGAAAGGTGCCAGCAGGGTGTGTGGGCACCAGGGAGGAGAGGAAAGGGCCCGGCAGGGCCCGGGAGGAGGTGCCGGCCACACCGTTGGGCAGGAAGGTGGTGTTCGGTCATGTCGGGGGCAGAGGCTGGACCAGCAGCAGCCAGGGTCCCCCGGGGATGGGGGTGGGGCCAATGGCTGCGTGTGTGCTGACCACACGGTCCCCCCCCCCAGGAGCAGGGCAGCCCCCAGTGAGGGCCCTGCTGGGCCTAGGGCCTCCAGGAGAGTCTGTCCCCAGCCCCAGGCAGGCCCTGGCCACCAGGCCCACACCGTCCAGCTGCAGTGGACTGAGGGACAGGAGGGCTTTCCAGAGGGGAGTGGCCAAGTCAGGGGTGGGGGCAGGGACCCTGGGGACAGGATTGGGGTCTGGATGGGAGCAGAGTCCAGTAGGTCAGGACAGTCACTGGACAGCCCCCAGTTCACACCAGGCCCCCTGCCCGTCCAGGAAGGAGGGTGGCCAGCAGGGCACAGTCACCAGGACCCTCTCTCTCCTCCTGGAGGGCGGGCCCAGCGCTGAGCTGGGGAACCCGGGGCTCCGGGGGGCTGCCCGGTGTGGGCAGGAAGGCGCAGCTAATGAGCTCCAGGAGGTCAGCTGTGGGGGCTGCAAACCCATAAACCCTGTTCTGGTGTCTCAGGAGGGGAAGCCCGGCCGCGGCCGCGTGTTTGCTTTGGACCCACTTTTCTCTGTTTCACACGCGCTGCCAGGACCGTCCGTGGGGACTTAAAGGGGCAGGACTTCCTTTCTCGGCAGAGGGTCTCTGGTTCTCGCAGTCCCGAAGCAGAAAGGAACGCTTGCTCTCGTGGCTCTCTGACCACTGACCCCACAGTTTCACCCCACACTGCCCCTCCCTGAGTCAGGGCCCCCCGGGGCCCAGCTGCTGGCAGGCCAGGGCCCCAAAGGCAGGGGCCCATCCCCAGCAGCACCCGTGTCCGGGGCTCAGTTCCTTCCTCCAAAGGGATCACCCACAGGGCAGATGGAGCCCCAGCCACAGCGCCGTCTCCTGGCACCAGGTGTTAAACCCCAGCCCATTCCTCCTGCCCTGTGCCCAGCAGGCGGTGAGCAGGGGGAGCGGCAAAGAAGGGGGCTCCGCTCAGGCCACCGGCAGCTCCAAGGAGGACAGATGGTGGGGCAGTGACACAGCAGGTCACTTGATAGGACCCGGTCGGAGTGGCCGAGCGGCGCTCAGCAGGTGCTGTGTGCACAGGGTGGGCGCAGGGTGCCAGGCCCTGCAAGGCGGGGGGGGGGGGGGGCAGCTGAGAGGCCCCCGCCGAGGACCTCTGAGGTGGATGGCGACTTAGCCCCGTGTCCTTCAGCTCCCACCCCGGCTCAGACGCTGGTGGGGCTGGAGGTCCTGGCCCAGAGCAGTGTCCTGACCCCTCCCCGCCAGTGCTCTGGGGACCCAGGGCCCTTCCCAGAGGCACCCGCATGCTCCTCCCAAGAGAAGGCCGGTCTGACCACTGTCAGCTGCTGCTCCAGGCTCTGCTCTGTCGGCTGGAGCGGGTCCCCGTCAGGGCAGGGCAAGGGTGGAGGAGCCACTGGGCCAGCCTGTGTCTCAGGGCACACGCAGAGACGCCACCCCAGACCACAGCAGCGTCTGATGGGCCGCACCTGGGAGTGGTGGATGGTCAGGGGAGCTTGGGAGCCAGCACAGGGGCCAGAGCGGGAAGAGAGTGAGAAGCACCGACTGAGCAGGGCTGGGCAGGGCTGGGCTGTCCCCTGTGTGTGTGTGGGCGGGGGGTGGAATCTCCCCTTTACCGCTGGACAGAACCTCCACCCCAGAAAAAGAACCTGCAGCAGGTAGGAGGCAGCCAGATCCAGCCTGCGGTGCCTGTGGGACCCCAGGAGGCCAAGCGGAAGCCAGGGTGCTGGTGAAGCGGAAGTGAGTCCGCCCTGCAGGCCTTCGGGTGGGACTCTCGCCCAGATGAGGCCCCAGCCCGCTTCCCAGTCCTGGGCCAGCCGAGGGCTGGATGACTGGATGGGTGAGGTGCCCGAGCTCTCACCCAGGTCTGGACAGCGGAGCTGTAGCAGGCCCACACCCAGCAGCCCCGGGAGCTGGCTGACCAGCACCAGCAAGTCCTGGCCGTGGAGGCCAAGCCAGGAGCGGACCCACTAAGGGGCGGGTGAAGGTGCTGGGGGGGGGTGGGCAGCATCGGGGGCAGAGGGAGGGGAGGGGTGGGGCCACCAGCAGGGGGTCTCAGCACTGCTGCCCCCTCCCACCACCCCTCCCAAAGCCTCAGCCCACTGAGAGGCTGTGCAGGTGTCCGGGGTGGACCACCACCCTCTGCCCCCGTCACCGCCCACAAGGGGAGGTGGCAAGGACGGTCCCTTGGTCAGAGGTGTCTGCCTGGGACCCGTCCGGACTGTGACCGGCAGACATGGCCCCTGCACCTGTCCTTCAGAGTCAGAACCTGGGGGACAAGGCGGTGACAAAGTGTGACAGACCCTTGGGCATGTAGCCGAGGCACCCACATGTGTGTGCACACATGTGCAGACACACGGGCTCCATGCAGCCAGAGGCCCCACTGTACCGACAAGGAAGCCAAGACCTGGAGGTGATGTCACCGCCCAGTGTCACCCCCAAGCGAGTGTCCCTGACCCACCAAGCTGTTTATTTCCTTATCACACTGAGCGTGTTCATGGCCTGAATGGAAGGGGGTCCCTCGGCCCCCCAGATGGGCGTCCCTGGTGAGAGGCGGGACTACTCATCCCTGAGCGTCTGCCCAAGTTTCCATCCCGAGCACGTCAACTCCTGGGGGGCGGGGGCCCTCAGCCCTTCCTGCTGCAGAGCTCTGGGGGCGCTGGCCCAGGACCAGCCTCCGGAGCTCTCGCCCGTCCCCCAGGCTGCCAGCCGGAAGGAGCAGCTGGACCAGAAAGTGCTGCAGCAGTGGACAGGCCCGCCTCGGCCAGGCCTCCCCAGCCAAGAGTGAGCCCTGCTGGCAGCCCCCCGGGCGGGCCGACCAGGCCGCGCAGACACCCTGACCAGCAAGAACGGAGCACGGCCGGGGAAGCCGGCACGCGTGTGGCTCAGAGGACCGTGCTCAACGGGGCGGGCCTGGTGCCGGCAGAGGGCCAAGGACGCAGGCGGCCCGAGCCCACGCTCACCCCCCAGGTGTCCTCTGGTCCCCGACCGCTGAGCTCCCCCAGCCCTGTGAAGCGGGCCTTTGCTGCCACTGGACAGCTCCCATCAAGCAGCACCCCCAGCCACAGCAGGTCTCCGCCTGGACGTGCTGATCGGGACAGACCCTGGTGGCCAGGCCCCGCCAAGCCGGCTCCCTTGGCCACGGGCTGCATTCTGTGCCCTTGGCTCTGTAAACACGGGGAAACACGTGGAAAACATTTCCACCAACTGGAGCCAAAAACAGAATGTCCCACGAGGCCCAGCCCCACCTCCCACATCCAGAGGCTGCGGACAGAACCTTCCGGATCCAGGAACTGCAGGTCTGTCACGGTAGCAGGTGGCTGGAAATGACTCAGTCTTCCCCGTGACTCACCGGCCGGGGAGGAACAGGGTGTAAAAGTCAGGCTTGCACAGCCCCCCACTTTCCCCGCCGGTGGCCTCGGGCCGGTCCCTGGAATCAGCCTCAGAGATGAGGCAGAGTTGGTGGTTCACCTGCTGGCGGTTTTCCTCATCTCCCCCGTTAACGCTGGTCGGAGGGGTTGTTTCCCTCGGCAAATGGCCTCCTTCGTTCTGAGAGTGGCCCCAGCCGGTCAGGACTGGCTCGGTACCCGAGGTCCCTGTGGGCCCAGCTCCTCCCGGGAACCCCGTCATACCCTCAAGGACGGGGGCGGGAAGGGACAGCCCAAAGTGCCCCGGTCATGGTCACTGTGGGCTGCGGCCTGAACATGCTGTAGTCTTCTGTCCCCTTCAAGGTGGACCCTGGCTCGTTCTCTGGTTGGACTTGGAAGGGGGGTTACCGTGTGCTGAGAACTCACAGAAGCGGCCGCTGGAAAGACCTGGGTGGCGGGGCCTCCCTCTGCCCAATGGTTGGTGCTGCGTTGAGGATTCCGAAGCTCGGCTCAGGCTCGGGGGGGGGGGGGGGGGGGGGGGGGGGGGGGGGGGGGGGGGGGGGGAGCGGAGATGGCCCTTAGCAATGGCTGCTCAAGGCAAAGGAAACTCAGTGGGGGTGTGTGTACCCCCTGATACCCGCCCACCTGTGGCAGCCAGTTAGGGCGAGCAGCAACCCAGCAGGCAGGCGCACCCCACTCCTGGGGAGTGCTCCCCCAAACGGGGGCGGCCAGGGCCTTGAGAAAGAACTCAGGGCCTGGCATTCAGTGACATGTCTCTGATGTCCTTCCACACCAGGTGCGCCCTTCCCCTGTGGGCCCCCCACTCCAGCGGAAGGCCCTGAGGGACAGGGTGGGGGGAAGGGACCGGAAACTGAGACCGGAGTCGGGTCAGCACTTGGCTCTCTGCACCCTGCACTGCCCACTGGCGTCCCAGGTCACACCTGTGGGACTGAAGTCCCCGGCACGGGGTGGGGGGCGGGGGGGGGACAGCAGTTAGCAAACACACACCAGTGAAAGAGGAATCCGCTTCAGACCTGACAAGGGTTGGACAGTTTCTCGATGCCGGCGTGAAAGCCCCCACGCCCGACCCCGTACTCCCCGGTGGTTTCGGGCCATCCTCGCCGGTCACGGCACACGTCCGAGGGCCCACGGGGCCGCTGAGACTTTGCCTTTCAACTGGAGACCCTGCTTTTGCTTGTTCAACAGGAACTGGTATGTTGGGAAAAGAGGATCTTTCTAACGGAAATAAATATGGGTGTTTGCACAAGCGTTGCCCACGGTGAGCGTGCGGGCCCCCGGGGTTAGACTTCACAGCTCCCCAGGGGCCTCCCCACTCACCACAGCCCTTTGGGGCCCAGTTTGCAGGTGAGGAGGAGGAGGGCCGGGGGCCACGCTGGCCTCTCCCACCCTGGTCTGCCTGGGAGGCCTCGGGCACAGCGTCCTGCTGACAAGCGGGCAGAGCCAGGGACTCTGTCGGGCACCCGGTGGTGGACGCCGGACCTGCCCTCCCACACGCTGCCCTGGGCAGGAGGCGCGGGGAGGGGTCAGACGGGGGCCGGAACTGGTAGGCGGGGTCAGGGCAGAGCTGCTTCTCTCCCCAAGGTCCGAGGGGAAAGGCAGAAGGTGGTGTGCCCCCACCCACCGCTGCTCCCTGGAACTCAGGCCGAAGCCCTCAAGGGCGTCTCCCCTGCCATCCTCGGAGGCCTGGCGGGTCCCTCCCTCTCCAGCTACACAATGCCAGGCAGGCTCCCTGGGCCTCCGTTTTCTCCTCTGTAACGCAGGGTGAACCCACCCCAGAGGGTTATGGTGAGTGCTTCACGAGGTATGGCCCAGGCTGATGCCAGACGCCCCATCGCCCCATGGCTGCTGTGGCACAGGACCCGCCAGGTGTGGGGCACCAACCTTCCCAGGTGCCAAAGGACAAGCCTGCAGCCCACAGCGGGAGGGGCTCCCGTCCGGAGGGAGTAGGAGGGCAAAGGGCCATCCTGAAGCATACGGGCATACAGGCAGGCGGAAGGCAGCGATGCCCCAAGACCGACGGGGTGTGACAGCCCCGAGGGCCAGGCCCGGCCTCCACAGCCCTGGCTGGGCCGCAAACGGCGGGTAGGCGGCAAGCAAGCAGCAGGACGGAGGCGGCCGGCCAGGCCAGGGCGGCTGGCACCTCACCTGTGGATGGATGCTGGGGTGCGGCCAGAGCCCCCGACCCCGACCCCGCCCGCGTGCTTGGAGACTGCGGCCTTACACCGCATCCGCTGCTCCGACCGCTCTGTTTAACAATCCGTACCTGACGTCACATCATCCCAGGTCCCTGCATCGTTAGAACGGCCGCAGAGCACGACTCCATTGGCTGCCAAGCAGGGATGGCCCCGGGTCTCCTGCTGCGGCCTGGGTCCACTTGGGCTGTCCAGGGCTGTCAGGCAATAGCCAGGAATGAGCGTGTCTGCCCTTGAACTGGGGAGATGGACTGGCTTCCTGCAGGAGGGGGGCAGGGCCTGTCTTCACCCCGGGGCAGGAGTGCCCTACCTGAGCCCACCTGTAGCCCATCCACTGCCTCTCCCTGCAGAACCTCTGGCTCAAAGTACTTCCCAGCTCTGCTCCGTCTTCCTGAACTGAAGCAGCAGTGAGCGTCCCAGCCGTGAGGGCAGACCCACATTCCGATAGTTCCCCTGAGGTCACTACCACAGCCCTCGGTGTCCGAGGGTGTCCGGTGTGTGTGTGTTGGGGGGGCGGATTCCACAGAGACTCTGCCGCTCCCCTGCACACGGGGAGGAGCCGAGGGGGCCAGGTGGGGAGGTGCTCCACTCACCGGCTGGGCCCTCCCACCCCCGCCTTGGTGCCCCAGCGGCACCACTCAGCCTCAAAGTATAGCGACAGGGGCGGAGCCTACCCCTGCCCCCCGCTGGGCCCTGGGACCTCTCAGCCTCATTCCCGCTACCTGGGGCCGGGGCTCTGGCCCCCCCCCTACATGGAAGGATCAGCTGCTCTGGGAAGAGCCATGCCCCCTTGGCTGCCTCTTGGAGGGAATGGAGAAAGTTTGGGGGAGGGCGGTGCAGCCAGGCAGCCAGCCCTGCCCCCAGCAGCCCCACCCAGAGCCCCCACCTCAGCCGGGCAGGGAGCAGCCCCCGGGCCAGCCGAGGTCGCCCCCCCTTCCCTGCACGGAGCCCTGCGTCCTGGAGCGTCCGGAGGTCGGCTCCGGGCTCCCCATCTAAATGGCGTGCACGCTCAGGCCCTAAATTAAAATGTCACAGGCCTGTGGGGAGGCTCAGGTTTCCTGCCGCAGAACCTGAGCCTGCTTGATAGAACCAGCTCGGTTTTGATAGACGCGGACTTTCTGCGGCGGAGACAAAGGCGCCCTTGAGTCCGCAGCAGAACCTAAGCGGGCACATTGCTGAAAACTATTTCCTGATAATATTTTTAGCACCTGAAAAAAAAAAAAAAAGGCTTTTTCTCTTTTCTTGCCTGTGGCGTTGTGGTTTTGTGTGTGTGCATTGTTGCTGCTTCTGAAATGCAGTGCCTACTACGGGGGGGGGGGGGCCCTCGGGTCACCGCCTACCCCACCTCCACCTGCCCTCATCTGCCCGGCCAGGCTCGGATCTGCCCAGGGCGACGGACGTGGGGGTCGTCCGGTTTGGTGGTGGTGGGGGGCAGGCGTTGAACATGTCCCATCTCACACCCTTGGGGGTGCCAGGGAGTGGCCGGGCTGGGAGCTTGTGTCCACAGGGCCCCTCCAAGTGCTCCAGTGGACGCAGACCCCCCGGGTGCCCAGGGCGGCGCTGGGCTCTGGGGCAGAGCAGTGGCCCTATGGGCCCCCAGGGGGACCCAGGAAAAGGCCTTTCCTAGGGTCCGCTGAGGCATGTACTCAGCCGAAGGTCAGCAATGCCCAGGAGGACAGGGAGCAGCAGCTGGGCAGGAGGTGGGCAGGTCTAGAAGGGGTCAGAGGTCAGGCCCTGAAGCCCCCACCCTGCTTGGCGCTCTGCGTGCGTCTGGGGTGCACTTGTGCGCGATCGTGGACATGCAGACGAGCTGCGAGCATGCGAGAGAATGCGTGAGCGTGAGCGTGTGGCCTCTCTGTGTGAGCATGTGTGTGGGAATACCCACGTGTGTGGCAGAGCATAGTGTGTCTGCGTGCGAGGCACACGCGTGAGTGTGGACATGGATGTGAGTGGGTGTGGCCAGTGGGGGCGGGCCTTCCCTTCCCAGCTGCCCTGAGAGCAGCGTGAACTTGGGGTCTGTCCCCAGCGCAGCCCTGAGACCAGCCGCCATCTCCGGCTCCTTCCCTCCACGGAGGGGGGCCTGCGCCCTTCTCGCCCTTCCTGTCCTGCAGCCACAGCTGACCTGCAGCCTGGGTCTCGGGGACCAGGGCCACGTTTACGGGGCGCTCACTCTCGGGTGCGGCCCGTGCAGTGCCGGCCTCCGCAGGTCCTCGCCTGGCCCTGACTGCGGCCTATCGGGACCTGTGCAAACCTGCAGCCCCGGAGCCGCGCTCCCCCACGGAGGCCCTCCCACCCGTCATGAAAGGTCACGGCAGGTGTTCCTTGAAGACGTCTCAGAAAAACACGAGGACAAATGTGAACCCCCAGCCCCGGGGGGCTGCCGGGCCTGTCCTCCTCTCTGCTCCTCTCTGGCTGGTGGGGGTGCACCTGTCCCCAGGGTCCCAAGGCTGGGCTTGTAGCCATCTGGCGTTTCGGAACACAGGGTCTGAGAGCAGAGGGGATGGGGTGGGACTGAGGGCCTGGGGACTCAGAGGTGAACGGATGCCCAATGCCCAGAGTGACGTCCAAGCTCAGCGGTCCCCGAGGCAGGAGAGGGGCTGGCATGGCCACCGGCTGGGGGCAGAAATCCGCATTGTGAGCTCTGGAGGTCCAACTCCCACCCAGGGGCCCAGTGGCACCAGGCCGCTTCCCCCAGTGCCGGACAGATGGACAGACGGCTGTCCGAGGCTGCTTTACGGGGGAGTCGGCCAAGATTCCCCTGCTGGAAGGCTCCCTTATGCCCAGAACCCACCAGGAAACCTCTGGGGCAGAAACACTTGGTTTAATACCCTGAGGGCCCCCAGGCCAGGGGGTCGTTCCCACATGAAACTGGATGGGAAACCTTGCCCCCCTGCACAGGAATCCAAGGTCCCCAGGCTCAGGGCTGGGAGTCAGGGGCAGCGTGGGGCTGACCTCCGGCCTCTTCTAGAAGGGCCATCAGGGGGCACTGCTAAGCCAGGGTTGCCCACCACCGATGACACTCCGCAGTGGGGTGCAAGGGCACCAGAAAAGCCTGCCTGCCGGGCCCAACATCTCAGGCAGGCCTTTCCGTCCCCACACTGCTCAGTGGGCAGGACGGTGGGCTCACGAAGGAAGAGGTTGGCCCCTGTCCCGGACGTGCGCCCACGAAGCCCCCACCTCGCCAGGCCCTGGGCCAGGAGAGCCTGGGGGCGTGGGGGCCGCGGGGGCCGCGGGCTGGGCCTCCAAGCCGCTCGGCCCCGGGAGGCGCCCTGGGCCCCCGGTCAGGCTCCACGCCCCCGCGGGCCTGGAGCTTTAAGAGCCGCTCTATTTACATGGCCCCGCCCCGGGCCGGTGGCCGCCCCGCTGGATATTTAAATCGCAGCCCCGGGGCGGGGCCGGCTCCTAACGCGGTCCCGCCCGGCGCTTTCGTCCGCGGAGCGGTCCCCGGAGCGCGTCCCGGCCGAGCTCGCGGGCGCGGGGCGCGGGGCACGGAGCTACCGACGGCGCAGCCGCGCCGCCTGCACCCCACTCGGCCTTGCCAACCGCGGCCTCGCCCCAGCCCGCGGGGACCGCAAGGCCCCACTCTGTCCGGCTCCGTCCCCACCGCCGACCCCCCGCGATGCCTCCCGGTGCCGCCTGGGCGCTGCTCTTGGCAGCGGCCCTGGGGCTCTGGGCGCGCGGAGTGCACGGCGCGGTGGCGCTGGCCGACTTCTACCCGTTCGGCGCGGAGCACGGAGACGCTGTCACCCCCAAGCAGGACGACGGCGGCTCGGGGCTGCGGCCGCTCTCCGTGCCCTTCCCGTTCTTCGGCGCCGAGCACTCCGGACTTTATGTGAGTACCCGAGCCCGCGGGCGCCAGGGAGGGCGCTGCGCCCCGCCGCCCCGACTCCCGCCGCCGCCAGCAACTTGGCACCAGGGCGGCCAGGGGTGGAATGAGGACAGCGCTTCCTCCCCCGGCGGCCAAGGCCGGACAGCGGCCGGGGGAGAGACGCGCTGGGCGGGGGTGCGAGCGGCAGTCCCGCCACCTTGGCCACTGCAGCGCGGCGCGCCCTGCCCCCGCCTGGCCCGGGTCTGACCAGCCTGGAGCTTGGGCAGCGTGCATGAGCGGCTGTCGGGTGCCTGCTCGGTGGGGGCGTCCGGTCCGTCCTGGCTCTTTCAGAGAGCGGGCATTGGCCAGTTCGGTCCCCACGGCGCCCAGGGCGGACTCCCCGCCACGGAGGAAAAGACATGCCATGCCGCACCCCGGCGGTGGGCACTTACTGTGGGTGGCCTCCGCGCACTGCACCCGGCCTTCCGGAGTCACCCTGAACCTAGGCTGGAAAGGGGCTGGCAGCTGGATGTCCTGTCACCTCCCACACCAGGGCCCTGAACACGGCCCAGGCCACTCCACCACCACCAGCAACACCCCTCACCCTGACCAGCGCCCCTCTGCCAGCACTGTCACCTGCTCCGCCTTCCCCACGTCCATCACCAGCCCCATCTTGGGCACCACTGTCATCTTTACCTGCCACTGCTCACATGGCCTCTGCCAGCCCCTCGCCACCAAGGTCCTCAGCGTCTTTGGCTCCCTCTGCCCCCCCGTCCCCCACCATGGCCACCCCCCCCCCAGGCAGCTGCGTTTCCAGCGCCGGTGCAGAAAGGCCTCCTCACTCAGAAGCAGCATTTGCTGGTGTGGCAGGGGTGGAAGGGGGCAGCCGTTCCCTCCGTCGATGCCACCCGCTGGCAGTCCCTGGGGGCCAGGACTCGGTCAGTGGGGTGGCACTGACTTCGGAGGTGTGGGGTGAGCTGGGCAGAGCTGTGCTCAGCGTCTGCCGGAGCCGGGGAGGCCCCAACATGTTGGAAATGGGGAAACTTGCGTTGCCCCGCGGCAACACAGCCCTGCTTCAGAGCGTCCCTCGGGGACTGGGCCAGGCTCAACGTCCCCACTCACGGTCCCAGGCCGGCTCCGATGAAATGGTCGGCCCCCTTACCAGCCTCCCCCAAAACACCGGCGCAGGTCCAAACAACAGGAGAGAGGGCTCTGAAGCGGACAGATCCGCCAGCAAGACAGACGGTTTCATCAGAAGCCAGGCTCTGCCTGCTGACAAAACAGAGGTCCCTGTAAGGGCTCTCCCCTGAAACAGAGCCGGCGTTTGGAAACCGCTGGCCAGCGTGCACACAGCGTTAGCGAGCCCTCCCCTCCTCCTCCTCCTCGCTCAGGAGGAAAGATGGCGGAATTCTTCAGGGAGCCGTGCTCTGGGGCTCCCTCAAGAAAGTAGCTCCGGGGCTCTGCGTCGGGGCGTCCGGCAGGCGGGGCGGGGTGGCCTGAGACTCACGACCTAAGGTGAGAAGGAAAGGCACTTGTTCTGAAGCGAGTGAGTCCCACGGGTGCCCCCAGCCGAGCCCCCTCAGGTGAGAGGACACCCCACCGCATGTGCTTGGCTGTGACCTTGTCCGGCAGGCCTCGGGTGGGCCAGCCCTGAGCCCAGGCGCCTGTGTCCAGCCTGGTGGGAACCCTCTACGGGCTGGGCCAGCCCCGCTCACCCCACTGGCCTCTGTCGCCTCGGTCCCCAGCCCAGGGCTTGGCACAGAGCAGGCTTGGTGAGTGGATGATGGACGGACGGACAGGCGCCTGCGCTGCCTGGCAGGGCCCACAGAAGTCAGACGTGACCGCGCTGGGGGACAGGCTTTCCGCGTCTCCGCCAGAACGGCACGCGGGCTGCAGCCCAGCGAGGACCCGTGCTGCGGGGCATGGGGGCCCCCTTTCCAGGGGGCACCGAGCACGGCACTTCTTCGCGGGTCGCAGCGGCTGTGAGGCTCGGAAACAGCGGGTCCTGCACTGGCCGGCCGGCCCGTGGTCCGGGGAGAGGGGCGCTGGGGCAGGGGGCGCGGCCGCCACTGCCACCGCCGCCATGGGGCTTCCCCGCAGGTGCTGACGCTGCTCAGGGGCACAGGGGGCAGCTGCGCGCCGGCCTCTGGGCCTGGCCAAGGTGGAGTGTCCATCTACTCCGGGCAGCACGGGGGCAGAAAGGCAGGGATTCTGCAGGAGCCCCAGGTGGGGCCCCGCCCAGGGTGGGGTCACACAGGTGCAAAGGAAGATCCTGGTCTGTCTGTCACCAGGAGCTGCCGCTGGTGGCCTCAAAGAGCACGTTACCACTCACCTCTGTTCCTTCGTTGAGGGGAGAGTGTGCCAGGCACCCTATGGGGGGCCCATGGGTCTGTTACAGGGGTGCAGGGGCTGGGATGGGGGTGCGGGTCTGCTGGTCGTGTCTCCAAGGCTGAGCTCCTGGGGTAGTGGACAAGGTGTGGCTCTAGGGCCCCTCCCACCCGTCACCCCAGGCCTCCTCCAGCCCCTGCTGGCCCCTCACCCGCATGTCTCTGACCCTTCTGACCCTCCATGTCCTTTGTGGCCAGTCCCAGCACATGGAGCTGCGAGTGGGAGCCGGGGTGGGCCGTGTGCCCTGCGGAGGCAGCATCGATAGTGGATTTGGCAGCGGAAAGCTGCCCACGCCCACGCCCCGCCCCCCGCGCGCACTGTCCCCACCCTGCCTCCCCCAGGGCAGCCACGGCTCCGCAAGCCTCGGTTCCCCTCTGGGCAGCAGAGCGCCCCCGTCTGAGCATGCCCGTGACCTACGTCCAACCATCCAGGAACCCGGCCCGAGCCCCAGGGACAAGCTGGTGAGATGCAGGCAGCTGTTCTTCCCTTTCCCGGCTGCAAATCCCTCTGAGTCCGTGGACTGGGTCAGAGGGACAGCGCTCCTCCCAGTGTCCACCTGCTGTCCTGTCGCCCAGGAGGGCACCCCTGCCAGCACCCCTCTCCCCCAGATGAAGGAGCCACCTCGCCAGTCCCAGGTCAGCCTGGAAGTGGCCATCCGCCCAGCCCCAGCATCGCCCAGGACCGTGCACGCTGCCAGAGTGGGCCCCGGCGTGACAGCCTGCGGGGCCGCCTGGAGCAGGGTAGAAACACACAGCCCCGGGCCCTCCCGGCGTCCAAGGGCCCCAGGACCAGCCTTTTAACCAGGTGTGCCGGTGCCTCCAGGGCCCCTCCCGAGAAGCACTGTTCCAGCACAAGCCGCCCCCAAGGGCCCCGGCCATGGGTGCTCCTGCGCCCCTGGCTGCCGGGCGGGGCTGGGCATCCTTGTGATCAGACTGATGATCGGAGTCGGGGCAGGGGCCCCAGGACAGAAGCAGCTGGAGGAGCCTGGGCCCTGGGGTGTCCCCTCCTGTGGGTCTTCGAGCAGGCGGCCGGGTGGGGCCACCCAAGTGGTTTTGCCCCTCCACCCCCTCCACAGCGCCCAGCCTCAGTGCCTCAGCCTCCCCAGCCCGGTTCTTTGCCAAGTGGGCCGAGTCATCGGTTATCCGCCAGCATGTCACCCTCAGAGCTCTGAGGGGACCCCGCACCCTGCACACGGCGGCAGGCGGGTTGGGCCAGGGGCTTGTCCAGGACGAGACACAGCCCTGGGTCCTCGAACACAGTCTGTGCCTGCTCAGGTCTGGGGACGCATCGGGCACAGGACAGCGTGGAGGTTTGCAGGGGGTGGGGCCGGGGAGGGGGCCAGGTCCCCGAGGAGCAGCTGCTACGGGAGAGGTGAGCTGGCCCAGGCGTGAGTGGGGGGCAGGGTGCGTCGGTCCCCGTGAAAGTGTGTGCTCAGCTCAGGCTGCCTGTGGGTGCGGAGGGAGGGCACAGGGCTGCTGCCCACTGGCAGGCACAGCCAGGGCCCTCTGCAGAGTTGGGCTCTGGCCCAGGAGGGGCACCTGGCCAAGGGGTACCGGAGGTGAGGCAAAGAGGTGGCTCTGCTGGGCGTGGGGGGGAGGCAGGGGCCTGCGTCTCCACAAGGCAGGAGCGGAGCCTGCGGAGAGGGTGACAGGACATGGGAGGGACGGGTGCTCGGACACCCAGGAGAGGCAGCCCCCGTGGGAGGGGCTCAAAGGGCCAGGCTGGGGAGAGGTGGAGGGGCAGGGTGGGGCCCGCACGGGGGGGGGGGGGCCCTGGATGCAGACAGCAGGGAGTGCAGCCCAGGCCCCACAGCCCAGCAGGGCTCCACCTGGGAGGGCAGGGAGGGCTGTTTCCCCAACATCAGCTTCTCTTTCTGACCCCTGGGAATTCCGCCTTCACCGTGCCCCCCACCCCCACAGCCCACTGGGCACTGTCCCCACGCAGATCCTCACCCCCAGGAAGCTGGTCTTGGCCCTCCCCATCCTCCTGCAACACCAAGGGCGGCTCCCCCAGGACCTCCAGGCAGTGCCCAGCCAAGGGCAGCCTTCCCCTTCCTGGGCTGGGTGAGCCTGGGCTCGCGGCCTCCAGGCCTCGATGGGTGCCCACTCGCTGCCCTGCGAGCAGGACTCCAGCAACTGTGCTTGTGGGAGGGGCCCTGATTACCCAGAAAGCTGCCAGGAAATAAAAGACGTGCCTACATTTCTCAAAACAAGCTTATAAAAGGCCTCAGGGGCTTGATTGTTGTATTTTTGGCAGAGACGTCAAAGCAGGAACCAAGGCCCGCCCCTTCTCAGCTCTGATGTTTGCAGAGCTGGGGTGCCGTGGCCGCACACGTGGGGTCCCTGGCTCCCCTCCAGGCCGCCCGCTCAGCGCAGCCCCCTGCCCGGCACAGTGGCACCAGCGAGCCGCGCCCTGGAGCTCTGCCGCTGGGGACCAGCCAGTCGAGTTCACACGGCTCGGGGCAGGGCCGGAGGTCGTCTCCGAGACTCTCCAGGACACTGCCGCGCTTCCCTGGTCTTCTCCAAGTCGGAAATGCCCCCAGCGCAGTCTGCGCGCCTGCCCCTGAGACACAGGGGCAGCCAGCCAGCCAGTCCTGCAGGAGAGGCCCACGGCCCTGCTGGCCAGCTTCCTGCAGGCCACACCAGCCCCCCCTCCTCCAACCCCAGGGCAAGGGTAGGCCCCCAAGGCCACCGCCATTTACAGGGTCACTGCAGGGCCTCTCCCAGCTGACCAGCCACTCTGCTACCCAGCTTCTCAGCCTGCTCTGAAGGGACAGACTCCCGCTCCCTGACCAGAGGCCTGGTGCACCTGCTTCCATCCTCCCAGCACTCAGCCCCATCCCCAACAAGCAGCCTGTAAGCAGTCCCACCCTGGGCTGTGACACCTGGTGGCACCTTGCTTTTCTTGGCAGCAGGTGCTTGGGCACCAGAGAGGTGGCCCTGCTGGAGAGGAAAGCAATGGCCAGAGCTGAGCCCATGGCCTGGGCTAGGGGACCTGCTGGGAGGCTGGGAGGCTGGGAGGCTGCAGGGGCGGGGCAGAAGACCCTGTGCACAAGCACCGCCCACCCCCCCTTCCTGCTCCCAGGGTCTCCCTGCACTTCTGCAAGCGTCCCCTGGGTTGGGCTGGGCTGGCCTCAGGCCTGCACAGACGGCGGTGTGGGGTGGGGCAGCTCGTCCAGGCGGGGACCCCAACCACAGCCCAGGACCCCGGGAAGAGCGTGCCGGCAGGCCCTAATGGTGTGGCGAAGGCGGCCTCTCGGCGGGGGTATGGGCCTTTTCACAGGCTTCACCCTTTCTCCTTGTCTCCATGTCCATGTTGCATATTCTAAGTAGAAAAATAATAATAACAGTAAACCTGGTATTTTGAGGGAAGTAGCCTTTGCCAGGCGCACGCAGCTTGCTTCCCTGGGTCTGCCGCGCCCAACCCTCCGTCCGGGTCTTGCGCACTCCCCTCCCCCAGCAGGCAGACATTCAGAGTTCTCAGCTGGACAGAGGACGTCCAAGGCAGTTCCTGCCCAGGTGACAGGCCTGCCAGCAGCCCGCTCGCCCAGCGCCTGGCCCCAGTGCCTTCTCCGCTGTGGTCCTGGCCCTGCCCTGCCCGGCCCTGGCAGGGGAACAGGGCCGGCTTGTTCTGCCTCCTTCCTGGACCCCCGGGCTCTGGGCCCATGGCCCCTGGGGAAGGCACACAGGAGGGAGGAAGGAGGCCAAGTGCTGGTGGGCAGGCTGGAGAGGCCCCCGCACACACCTGAGAGTTGGACTTGGACTTCAAAGGCAGGAAGGAAACCCGGTCGGTCTGCGGGAGCCACAGCAGGAGCCAGGCCAGCCGTGGGGGAGGGGGACGTGGCCACAGGAGGGGCAGGGCAGGCAGGTCCGGCCCCAGCAGGTGGCCCACGCCTGCAGCGGAAGCCCAGCCCCAGGAGCCTCCCCCAACCCCACCCAACCAGTTGGGTCAGTGGGAGACAGGCCCAGCTGTGGCTTCGCCTCAGCAGCACAGCCCCCCTCTCTCACTGGGTCCATGGGCAGCAGGTCTCAGGAGGGATCCGGAGGCCGGAGGCCTGGAAGGTCAGTCCTGGGGGAGGACAACCCTCCCTCTGGCACCTGTGAGGGACCCAGACTTTTTTTTTTTTTAACACTTTACTTATTTATTTTTAGAGAGAGGGGAAGGGAAGGAGAAAGAGAGGGAGAGAAACATCAACTGTGGTTGCTTCTCACATGGCCCCCATTGGGGACCTGGACTGCAACCCAGGCATGTGCCCTGACTGGGAATCGAACCAGCAACCCTTTGGTTCACAGCCCGAGCTCTATCCACTGAGCTGCCCCAGCCAGGGCAGACCCAGACTTTTTTGTCGGTGGCTTCAGTGTGTTCCCACATAGTGACCCCACCAAAAAGCAGGTGTCTTCGGTGGCCAGTCTGTGCTCTTCCCGGGGCAGACCCACCGGCGGATGGAGGCTGCGGACGGGGCGGGCAGGCTTTTTCAGCAGCGGGCCAGGTAGTGGACACCTTCGGCCCGTGGCCATAAGGGCTCCAATGCGCTGCTCATCCCGGGTCCCACGGACCATGTGTGAGCGAGCGGGTGTGGCTGTGCCAGCCAGCCTGGATTCACAACCCAGGGGGCCGCGCAGGTCGGCCACGGTCTGGCCCGTGAGCTAGGAATGCTGTCTACATTCTTGGAGTGCTGTAAAAACGAAAACAAGAAGGGAGTGGAATGTGCAATAGACCGTATGTGGCCCGTGGGCCAAAGGACATCGCTGTCTGGCCCTTCAGGGAAGAACCCGCTGACCGGACCGGACCATTCACCACCACCCGTGGTCAGCAAATATCTGGCGTGTCCGGTCCTGGAGAGCACCCCCACAGCCAGGGCGGCTGCTTCCACTTCCACCCAAAGCGCGGGCGGCCATTCCGCATCTTCCCAAGCTGGGGCTGTGGCTGGAGGGACCCTCAGGGACCCTCGTGACTGGACAACCCATGAAACCGGCGGCTTCGCTGGCACTGGAGTGGGAGAAGAGGCTCCCCTGCATCACAGAAACCGGGGTGACTCCTGCCGCCCGAGCCGTTTGCGCTAGGCCTCCGACGCTGGGAGCCAGCCCACCCCAAATGGGGCATCGGGCCGGTGGGCCACCAGCCCCCGCAGCTCACACTCAGCTTCTGCACGCTCTCCCCGTGGGCCCCAGCAGAACCCCAGTTTTAAACAGGGCGTGGCTGTGACCAGAAGCTCCCCCAGAACCTGCAGAGCTTCTGCAGCAGTGCCTGGGTGGGGCCTCTGTAGTGCCCTCTCACCTCTGAACCCGCGGCGCCAATGGCTGCGCAGCGTGGCAGAGCCCGGTCCAAGCCCCTCTGGCACGGCATGGGCTCCGGTCCCTGCACATCTGCACATATCCTCACGCTCGGCGGCTCCCGTGTGTGCAACGGCCGCCACCGGGGCGGGTGGGCGGTGGCATCGCGCCGTGACGGGGACGGGTGTTTCCCCGACGGTCACTGCTTACTGGCCGTTCGGGTATCTTTGGGGCAACGTCTGTTTCAGGGCCTTTGCCCATTTTCGAATCAGGTTGTTTGGGCTTTCTTGTTGCGTTGGTAGGAGGTTTTCGGTGCACCCTGGATGTTAATCCCTTATCAGACACGTGACGCGCAAGTGTCCTCTCCCATCCGTGGGCTGCTGTAACTTCCGTGGACGCACGAAATGCTTTTAGTTTTGACAAACTGCAGCGGGTCTGTTTCCCTTTGTTCCCGTGCTTTGCTGTCAGGCGGAATCACCGCCAAGGCCGGCGCTTCGAGGCGTCCGTCCTGCGTCTCCGTGTGGGCACTCCGTTCCCGGCCCTCACACCGAGGTCTGCGGCCCCTTCGAGTTCCTCTCTGCACCCGCGCCGGGCCGGGTCCCACTTCCTGGTTGGGCCCACGCAGCGTGGTTTCCCCAGCGCCACCGGTCGCCAGCCACCTGCGCAGGCAGGCCAGGGCTGGTCTCCAGACCCTCTGCTGCCCCCGCCGGCTCTGCCTGGGCGAGTTCCGAGGTCAGGAATGTGCGTCCCCCAACCCTGCTCTTTTTCGAGGCTCTTTCAGCTGCTCTCCCGATGAGGTTTCAAGGCTTGTGTCTCAGTTCCGTGGCCAGAGTCAGCTCTCTTCTCTGTCGGACGATGCCGGTGTCTGAGGACTTTCTCATCACTGCTTGCTCCCGCTGGGTGGGGGCGGGGGGTCCTGCTCCCTTGGGTGCCGACTGTCTTTGACTGTGTCTTGGGCGTCGTGTGCGAAGCACCAGTTACGAGAGAGTAACTGGAGGCCTAAGATGCTGCTGCCACCTGCCTCCAGGGCAGGTCTCCCTCTGCTTCTGCCTGGAACCGAGAGGTGGTGCCTGGCAGGAGCCACCTTAACCCAAGGCCCAGGCCTGACGGAGGGTGGAGAGGAAGCCCACACGGAACTGCCCCCCCCCTTAATGCTCCCCCAAACGGCAGGGGGCAGCCCTGGCCGTGGGGGTGGTTTCCTGGGCTCCCGCCTCAAGCCAGCTCTGAGCTGTGACAGCCACCCCGCCCCCATCATGAGGCCACTCAAATCACTTGGGGAAAGGGCTCTGGGTGCCAGGGCCACTCCGGTCTCCTCGTCCTCCGTGTGGAACCGAGACTCCCTCCCTCGCCCATTTGCTCCTTGGCGCCTTTAGAAGACAGGTGTACTTATCAGCCTTGTTTGCTGGTCTGGCTGACAGCCTGCCCTCGCTTAAGGGGAAGCCCTAAAGGTCTTTTCTATAAGCCCAGTTCTGACCCCAAGCTTCCCGACGTGACTGAGGTGGGCCTAGAGCCGGCTCCCCGATCACTGACTCAGTCCACCTGCCCAGCACCCGCAAGGCCAGCACCAGTGCCAGACCGGCTCGGAGCTGAAAACCCAGAGCTCAGTGAGCCGGGGCTGCCCCTCATGACTGCACAGCCAGTGGGTGCAGGGCTGGGGCCGGACCCCACTGTGTCCGGCTGAGAAGCCACTGCTCCTCCCCCTCGGCTCAGCAGCCTCTGGGGCTCCCATTGCCCGTGTCCTGAGCACAGAGGCCCAGCTGGTCCTCCAGGCCCCGACAGCTGCCCCTGGTGAGGCTGGCCCCGAGAAGCCCTGCCTCTGCTCCGTGGGCACTCCTCCCCTCACCCCACCCTCCAGACCAGAGGCTGGGGCCCTGTCCTACCCTCCTGAGGCCCCCGGCTGGAATGGGGCCCAGGAGTAGGGCTGCTAAGCAGGCCTGAGCACCCCACCTGCCCAAGACCGGAGCCCACACTGGGGTTCCCTGACCTCAGAGCAGCAGCCTGGGGCTGGGTGCCTGCAGGGCACTGGGGACCCAGCTTGTCCAGCAGGAGACGGAGCAGGCTGAGGGGTCCCGTGTCTGGAACCAGCGACTGTCAGGCCATCCTGGGGTGCCCTGGCCAAGGCCAGCTCACCCTGCAGGGGCTGGGTGGTGGAGGGTGGGCCACTGGGCCCCTGGCCCGCCAGCCTGCCCACCACCCCCATCGGGGCCTCTCCCGCTTCCCAACCGACAGGTGAACAACAACGGGATCATCTCCTTCCTGAAGGAGGTCTCTCAGTTCACCCCGGTGGCCTTCCCCATCGCCAAGGACCGCTGTGTGGTGGCTGCCTTCTGGGCGGACGTGGACAACCGGCGTGCCGGTGATGTGTACTACCGGGAAGCCACCGACCCGGCCACGCTGCGCAGGGCCACAGAGGACATCAAACGCTACTTCCCCGAGCTGCCCAGCTTCTCCGCCACCTGGGTTTTCATCGCCACCTGGTACCGCGTGACCTTCTTTGGAGGCAGCTCCTCCTCCCCTGTGAGTTTCTGTCCTGGGGAGGGAGGAGGTGCCGCTGGGCCCTGGTCTCCCTCCCAGTCCCTGCCTTGCTGAGGAGGGGCAGCGTGGTTGCTGGCCCGTAGCCAAGAGGAAAAACGGGATTCAGGCACAGGAGTGACTCATCGAGGTCCCAGAGCCTGGCTGGGAAAGGACGAGGGACCCTCCCGGTGCCCCAGGAAAACCCCCGATGCTCAGGGAAAGGCAGGGGCATGTTAGCAGGATCCCCACTGGGAAGGCTCCAGTCCTCAGAGGGCCAGGCAGGAAGTGACCACGTCCTCCATGTTAGTCCCTGACGGTGCCAAACAGAACAAAATGTGAGCTCAGGAGTCGCTGAGCACTTCACCCGGTGCGGTCAGTGCTGGCGGGCAGGCCCCCCCAGGGTGAGAAAACCCAACGAGCACAGCGCTGTCCTGGGGCTGACCGGTCACCCCGTCGGGGGACAAGGACAGCGTGTGCAGGGACGGCGGACGGGGCAGGACCCTGTTGGGCCTCCGCCTTGGCAGGTCAACACGTTCCAGACGGTGCTCATCACGGACGGCAGGTTCTCTTTCACCATCTTCAACTACGAGTCCGTCACGTGGACCACAGGCACGCATGCCAGCAGCGGAGGTGATGCCACTGGCCTGGGGGGCATCGCGGCCCAGGTAGGGCCCCGCCCCCGCTGCCAGCACTGTCGCGAGCTGACGAGACAGGCAGCACCCCCAATGCGCAGCCGCTTGGTGCAGAGGCCTCTTGCAGCCCAGAACTCCCAAAACACCCTTGGGCTGAAGGCACCTGTGTCCTGAGCACGCTGCCGACCCCACAGGGCCAGCTGCAGCAGGGACAGAGGGTCTTGGGACCTCTGTGCACTGACTGCCCCCAGGTCCAGTAGGGCGGTGGCCCCAAGGACCTGGGCCCGCAGGCAATCCCGAGTGTGGAAGGTGTGGTCAAGGGCCACTGCCCAGAGCCGGCCAGTCCTTCTTGCGGCTGTGCACCCCCATCCACTTCCCCTAGGGGAGGCCCAGAGCCCCAGCACGGAGTCACTGGAGGGAGGAGTCACTGGAGGGGGGCTTGGGGCGCCACGCCCTTGGCTCAGGGAGCTGTCCCTTGCTGTCAGGACCAGTTGGGAGGCTGCTGATCCTTGCAGGGTGGGAGGGCACCCATAAGCCTTAGAGCTCTCCGGCTTCCAAGGCTGTCCCCCACATGGGCTCTTAGACCTTGGAAAACCCTGGTGGGGGGAGGTGGGTGTCAGGAGCTTTCGGGAGGCCTGCGGACCCCGCCCGCACCTGCCCCTACACCCCACATCCCCCACAGGCCGGCTTCAATGCTGGAGATGGGCGGCGCTACTTCAGCATCCCCGGCTCGCGCACCGCGGATATGGCGGAGGTGGAGACCAGCACCAATGTGGGCGTGCCCGGGCGCTGGGTGTTCAGAATCGATGATGCCCAGGTGCGCGTGGGGGGCTGCGCCCATGCAAGTAAGAGCACCGAGCGCGCAGCTCGGGCGCCGGGGGCGTGGCCTCGGGGCAGGGGTGGGGCAAGAGGGAGCGGGAAGGGGACTGTCGTCGGCCCCGCCCACCACATCTGCAGTCCCAGTCGGCTGGACCCTGAACCTCAGTCTTCTCCTGGTGGGGGTGGGGGGGCCTTAGCATCACCGCTGCGAGGTGGGAGGGGATTCTCGCTGGAGGGTACGATTTGCTGTGCAGAGAAGAAATCCAGCCTCCCTCCTGGGCCGGGCTGGGCACCTGGGTCGCCTGAGTCCCCAGGGCCATCCCAGGGGGCAGGTGTTCTGCTCACCCCATTTCACCTATTCTGTTGGGACTTGCAGCTTGTTTGACAACCTGGACATCCATCTACCCAACAGGAAGGAGACCCCAGGGGTCCCTGACACCCTGGGGCCTTCTGGCCCAGAACACACAGCAGAGGCGGGAGGGTCCACCCCAGGGTGAGCATGGGACCAGTGGAGGACAGTTGGACTGGCTGCAGAAGGGTGTGTGGCCCTGGGCCAGTCACAATGCCCCTGAAACTTTACTACTGACAAATGGAGGGAGGGGGTGTCAAGTGGCTAAGTCAGCCACTCCGCCCACAGGGGCTGATCACAAGTCCCGCCAGGCCTGGTGAGGCCAGTTCGGGACCTGCCCTTCGGACCCACCTGCATCCCCATGGGGACCCATGCCACCGGGAAGGGCTGCTTCCCCAAACATCAAGTCCACGAGAGACCCCCGGGGGGCAGGCACACAAGGCGGGGCTGGGGCCAGGGAGGGTATGCGGGCAGGAGGGACAGACACCACGTGCACGTTTGGAGCAGAAAGACTCACAGGGGACTGGGGATGGCACCTCCTGAGAGAGACCTGGGAGCCCGAGCCCTCCCACTCACTGGGGCACGGAGCGGACCCCAGTCCAGAGTTTGAGCTTAGCGGGGGTGAGGGTGTGGGGAGCCCAGGGGCCAATGATCTTGCTCCCTCCCCCAAGAGTCAAGCCCTCCTGCACTCCAGGCCAGGGCTCTGGGCAGTGGGGGTTCAGGGCGTGGGGATACCATTGTGGCAGGTGCTTCTTTGGGTGGGCCACAGAGAGCTTTGGCTGTTTGTCACCTGCCAGTGGCCAAGGGCTTGGGTTGTGGTTGAGGGGTAAGGTGTGGGTGCAGATGTGGACTGGTGTGAGTGGGTGTCAGTACAGGTGGGAAAAGGTGGGTGAACAGGTGTGGGTGCAGGTGTGGGCAGGTCCACGCTCCCCTGCAGAGGCTGCAGGCTGTGACCCTGAGCAGTGGGGTCCTCTGAAGAGGGGCTACAGTCTTTTGGAGACCCCTCTTCCATGCAGAGGTGCCTCCCCCACTTTCTGAGGCCTCTAGGGGGAACAGGTGGAGCAGGCAGGCTGGCCTCTCCATACCAGCTGCAGAGAGGCTCTTGGGAGCTCGGTGCTTGGCGGGGGGTGAGGTGTGGAGGGCCAGCCCCCTTGCATCCCCACCACCCCACTGCAAGCCCAGGAGATGCAGCCAGGGAGGGTCAGTCCTGAGGTTACACACACCAGCTTTACTGGGAAGGGAGGGCTGTGGGTTCACACCCGGAACTCGGGCTCCTGAGCAAAGCCTGTCCAGGCACTGGCAGCCGCCAGAGACGGGCAGCCACCAACTCGCCGCAGGGTAGACAAACCATGTGGACTGAGAGACAGTACGGCTCAGTGATGGAAAGGTGCGGTCCCACAGCCTTGATGGTGCTCTGGGCCATAGGGTCCTCCCCAGAGTGTCCACCCCTCAATGCCATGCCCGCTGTCCCCAGGGCCCTCCTAGTAAGTGACCTTGGGATGCTGCCCGTAACCTGCCACTCTGTGCTGACCAACCACAGACTTCAGCAGCCTTGCTTCCCCAGAGGGCCCTGCGGGCTGCCTGTCCTAGGGGGCCAGGTGTGCGGTCCGCTGGCCCTTAGGGACCCCAGGAGCCACCCCACCCTGCCAGCTGGAAGACACCACCTTCAACAACAGCACAGGCCTGGTTGTACACACAGGGGAGGAGTGTGAAGGGCAACCTGATTTCTGTGACTGAGGCAACACTGGAACTAGTCTGCAACCCCCAGAGGGTCTGAGGGATCCCCACAGCCTCTGGTTTCCACACAGGGACCACCCTTGTCCACAAGGTGCACTCACATCTCCCTGTGTTGCTGGGAGCCCCTCGGACAAGTCTGGAAGCTGACAGATTAGTGGGATAAGAAGCTGCTGGGGGTGCAAGGGGTTCTAGAGAAGCCTGCCTTCCACGGGCAGAGTCACAGCTCAGGAACCGAGTCACACATCCGTGGGAAACGCCGACGGGGGCAGGGATCAGCGTGCACCCTGTGCAGTCCTGGAAATCAAACCCCAGATACTCGGCTTCCGGTGGGCAGCACAGCCACTCCTTGAGATGGAACCTTTGGGTCGGGGAGGGCAAAGGGAGGTGACACCTCCACCCCTCCTGTGTCCGCAGCCTCTGTGTGTCTGGCCCTGCGCCCGTGCCTCAACGGCGGCAAGTGCATTGACGACTGTGTCACCGGCAATCCCTCCTACACCTGCTCCTGCCTCTCGGGCTTCACAGGGAAGAGGTGCCAGCTGGGTGAGTTCACCGATGGCACCGCCCACTGGGAGGCCCTGGACTCTAGGCAGGGGCATCAAACTCATTGTCACCAGGGGCCACACCAGCCTTGAGGTGGCCTTCAAAGGGCCACAGGTAACTTTAGGACGGTATAAATGTGACCACTCCTTAGCAGTTAAGCGAGAGCTCAGTGCTGCCGCTGGGTAGAAACAAGGTGCCGGGCCGGATAAAACAAGGTGGGGGGCCGGGTTCGGCCCTCGGGCCTTGTTTGCCACCTGTGCTCTAGAGCAACCCTGGAGGCACAGCCACTGGCCCCAAGAGCCCAAGGTCAAGGGTCTCTGTCCCTTTTGGGGGGTGACATACATGGGGTACCACCCAGTGGGGCGCCAAACCCAGTGGGTTCCTGACGATAAGCACGAGAGGTGGGTGCTACAGCGGCCCCCTGAGCCCACCGGCCCAGGCGCCAGCAGATCCTCCCGGCCTGCTTCCTGCACTGAGGCCCCAGCCACCCGCTTTTCAGATGTGAATGAGTGTGCCTCCCAGCCGTGTCAGAACGGTGGCACCTGCACGCACGGTGTCAACAGCTTCAGCTGCCAGTGCCCGGCTGGCTTCGGGGGACCCACCTGTGAGACAGGTAAGAGGAAACCTCTGGGCCCCCAAGTTCCACTGGCTGCGGGACGGCCAAGTAGTCCTGCCCGGCCAGAGGGCGGTGGGCAGCCTGGGGGGAGTGTGGGGTCAGCAAGCCACAGAGGGCCTGGCGCCACACCTGGGCCACTCAGAGCAGCTGAGGGCTGTGGCAGCAGACTGACCACAGCACCCTGGCACTCAGACCAGGGAGCAGCCTTGGAACAGGCCAGTGCCGTGTTCCAGATGGATCCATCCCACCCCAGGACCAGCTTGAAGGGAGCATGGGGGCTTACAAGGTCAAACAGGCAGCTGTGGGTAGAAAGCAGCACCATCTGCCCCCCACCTCCTTCCTGCCTGCACCCTGGAACCCTGAACCCCGGCAGCTCTTGCAGGAAGGGAGGCTGTTTCTCTCCAGCCCTGGGGCTCTCGCAGCTGGGCCATGGGTTGGGGTCCTTCTTGAGACACCCCTTGCCTCGCATGGTCCAGGGCCCCTCTGCTGCCCACACACCTCAGCCACCACCGGCACACCTGGGGGCCGGGCCCTCCCCTCCTTCCTCCCCATGCAGCCCCCACAACACAGGGAGGGCTGCATGTCCATCAGCTCGTTGTCACTCCCTGTATTGCCTTGTTTGGGGATCCAGCTGTCAGCGGGACACCAAACGCAGTGGTGTCCCCCCCCCCGCCCCCGCTCTGCTGTCAGTGGCCATGAGGGAGCCAGAAAGCCCGTGCTCCCGGGTGAGAGGCAGGTCGGAGGGTGGACAGAGGTGGGCTGCAACCCTCACTCCCACTCTGACTGCGGTCCAGTACCTTCGTCCGCCATCCCTGCAGCAGCGTCACCCACCCCCAGCCCCACCGCCCTAGGACCGACCATTCAGGCCCCTCCTGCTCCCCTGGGCACTGCTGCCCTTCCAGGCGCCACCGCAGGCTGAGTCCCCACCAACTGGGAAGGCTCTCAGCCAGGGCCCGGAGCCGGCGCTCTGGCACGGCTCTTGTCGCAGTCAGCCCAGCGACCCCCACCGCTGAAAAACAAACCAGTTCGGAGAGCTTTCAGGGGCCCTGGGTCTGGACTGCCCCAGGCAGCATCCCCACCGCCTGTCGGGGGCCCAAGAGCCACAGCAGCCAAAATGCCAAGGGCTTTCCACTCTCTACTCCTTAGCACAGTCTCCGTGCGACGCCAAAGCGTGTGCGAACGGCGGCCAGTGCCAGATGGTCAGCGGCTCCGCAGTGTGCACGTGCCCGGCGGGCTACACCGGCGACGACTGCGAGACAAGTGAGCGCCCGGCACGGCGGAGGGGGCGGGGCTTCCGGGAGAGAGCGTAGGATGGGGCAGGGAGGGGCGGGGACCTGGGTGGGGCAGGCAGCGGACGGGGGAGTGGCTTGTGGGCGTGCAGGGGACGGGAGGGGCTGTTTCTCTCCAGCCCTGGGAAAGGAGGTGGCGGGAGGGGCGGGGCTGGCGGGAGGGGCGGGGCTGGCGGGAGGGGCGGGGCTGGTGGGGCGGGGCGTGGAGGAGAAGGCAGGAGCTCCTCCCCACCGGAGGCCAGCTCCCCCCTCCACGCCCGCAGACTTGGACGAGTGCGCCTCGGGCCCGTGCCTGAACGGAGGCTCGTGTGTCGATCTCGTGGGGAACTTCACCTGCCTGTGCGCAGAGCCCTTCGAGGGACCACGCTGCGAGACAGGTAATGGCCTCAGGCCCTCCACAGGTGACAGCGCTTTCGGGCCACGCCCTTTGCCCCTCACTGCCCGGCTCAGCCCCAGCTTGTCCCGAGTCGCGGACGGCCACCCCGCCACCCCGCCAGCCAGTGCTGTGTGAGGCCGAGCGCGGGCCTTGCCCTCCTGGGTGGTTCTACCTGACGCACGCAGGGATGCGGGGGCGGGGGCCCCTCCCCGGTCCCCACTCCCGCGGGGGAGAACTGACCTTCACATCCTTCCTTCAGACCCCAGACCCCGGGCCAGGCGAGGGGACCACCGCGGGAGACCGGTACTGCGTGTGATAAGATCTGCTAGTTTCCGTTCTGCCTCGCGTTGCTTTAAATGCTGGTTAGGACTCAGATCCGTTGAAAGACCCACTAGATGCCGCAGCGCGCAGAGTAAATCCGGGGCTGCAGGGCGAGGCGCGGCCGACCTGCGGCCTCTCGGCGCCCTGACACTGTGCGCGCGGCACGGCCAGCTTCTCCCGGGAGACGCTCACGACACACTAGCAGGTTTACCGTGAGTCTAAACACCTGAGCAGGGCGTTACATTTACCCGCAAGAAAGACGCAGCTGGCTGGCTGGGGCGCTGTGCCCACCGTCGGTCGCTGTGTCCTCAGAAGAGGGCAAGGCTGGCGGTGCAGGGGAGGAGGGTGGCGCTGTGTGCTGTTTGGTTACCTGAAATCACGGTATTCGTCACAGTTCTCCTCGCCCAGATTTGTTTATTTTTCAGAGAGAGGGAAAGGGAGGGAGAAAGATCCATGTGCGAGAGGAGCGTTGATCAGTTGCTCTCGTGCACCCCCAACCCGGGACCTGGCCCACAACTCAGCCATGTGCCCTGACCGCAGTGGAACTGGAGATCTTACCCGGATTTTTATCTAAATATCAGTGTGTTTAACTAAACTCCAGTCAGAGAACAGTTAAGTGATTTCAAACAATTTTGCAAAGAAGAATAAAGCAAATGAAAGCAAACTGGAAGAAATAACAGAACTGACATTCTACCCCTGGTATCCGCTCAGTAGCCACATTACAAGGTGCAAACCTTGACATTCTAATCAGATCCAACAAGAAGCTGGCCAAAACTTGAAGATTATTAACAAGAGAGAGAGAAGGAGTCTCTAGCCTCCTGCTCCTGCCAAGAAGGATTAGCTGTACTGAGAATTTCCCTCTCACCACTAAGAACTAGAAAATTAGACAAAATATGTGAAACAATGTCTCTCAGCCACTGGACAATGGACTGCACAGGACTGTTGCCCCCAAGAAGCAGGAATGAGATGAGCGGGCCCTGCAGTTGCCTAATTCTGACCAGGGGCAGTTTCCAGCCCGCTGGGACCCGGAGGGTCCAGACTCCAGCAGTCCTGGGTCTCTGAATCGAGGAGACAGAGACTCGAGTTTGCTGGCTGGAATTCATGGGCAGAATATCAGCGAGGAAAGAGCTGCAAGAGGCGGGTGTGAGACTGAGCCCTAAAGCTCTGCAGATAGACCCCTTGAGCCTTTGCTCAGTACAGTCCAGGTGGGTGAAGTCTGCGTGGCTGGGAGCCGAAAGTCAAGCAATCCCTGGCCCTTGGCAGCCAAAGTGGGGGGAGCTCCTCATACCCAGGGCGGGCCAGCACTGTGTGCAGTCCTCAGTGCAGCATCACCATCATAGTGGAGATAAATAATTGCTGAGCTAAAGGAGAATCTGACCTGCCCCAGCAATCCAAAAGAAAGTTCGAAAGGATCAAACTGGTCCCAAGTACTTCAGCCACATGACAGAATAAATCCTGCATGACAGGAATACAACAACCCAGAACTCCAAAATATACAGTCAAAATTTATCAGGTATACAAAGACTTAATAAAATATGGCCACAACCAGGAGAAAAGCAGGTCGATAGAAACAGATACCAGAAATGACTGAATCAGTGAGTATGAATATTTAATCACCTATGATGAACTGTCCTACGTACCCAAGAGTGCTGCAGGAGGAAGACACAGGAGAAGTAGGAAGTGAAAGAGAAACTTCTAGAGATGAAAAATATAGTATCTGAATTTTAAAACCACACTGGACTGTGTTGACAGCAGACCAGACTCTGCAGAAGGAGACATCAGTGAACTTGAAGGCAGAAGTGGAAACAAGTCGACATGCAGCACAGAGTGAGGCTGAAAGCCAGCTCTTTCGTGACGTGGGCGTGCATGGAGCCCCAGGTGGAGGGAAGTGCTGGTTGCCCAGCAAGTATTCGAGGAAGCACTTGCTACACTTGATGAAAACTAAACCATATCCAAGGAAAGCATGAAGAAAACCACATGAAGCCACATCACAGTGAACTTGCTGAAAATTTCAAAAGCAGCTGGAGGAAAAAGACAGAACCCACATGGAGAAACGGGATGGCGGCAGCCAACCTATCCAAGGCCAAAGATGGTGGGGCAGCACCCCTAGCATATGGAAAGCAAAACACTGTCAAACTGCTTTCAGAAATGAAGGGTAATGAAGACTGTTAGACAGAAGAGAACTGAGGGAATTCATCTCCTGCATATCTGCAGTACAACGGATGTTAAAGGAAACTCTTTAGACAGAAGAAAATGGTACCAGATGAAAATCTGCATCCACACCAAGGAATGAAGAATTCTAGAAATAACTTTTCTTAGTATCTTTTAATCTCTTTAAAGGTAATTTTAAAACAAAATAACAATAAATTTTGGACTACATAATATACACAGAAATAAGTTATATGACACCATAGCTTAAAGTAGGGTATGCCAGCTTTTTCTGCAAGGAGCTGGATGTTAATATTTTTGGCTTTCTGGCCGTGTGGTCACAGCCATCCGGCGCTGCCAGTGTACCACCCAGCGGCAGCCAGCCACAGACAGTGCGGAAACAGACGGGCACAGCAGAGCCCAAAGAAACTTTACGTTCAAAATAAGCGTCAGGCAAGATTCGGTCTGCGGGCCACCATTTACCAGCCTCTGGGTAAAGGCAGTATAACAGTGCCAGGTCCTCCATTATGTACAGGGGGCATCTGCGACCCCGAAGAGAGGAAACAGGCATGTCTTGGGGGTGACAGAATGTGCTGATCCTGACTGCGGCAGGGGTCACATAAATCTACACGTGAGTTAAAATTCATGGAAGTGTACTGCGAACAAAAGCCAATTTTACTGTGTATTAATTTAACAGATAAATTCTGAAACATGAAGAAACATCGAAGAAACGAAGAGGGAAGCTGGCTTGGCTTCTCTGGAACAAGGAGTGCTGTGGGGGACGAAGCAAGACCTTTCCTAATGACAAAGGGAGAAATTCACCCAGAGGCTGCCATGATTCTAAGTACACTATTGACATGAATCAGGATATACAGGGCGAAAGCCAGCAGAGGCACAGGAGAAACAGACTTGTCGGTGGAGAGTTCATGGTGGGCACGTGTGGACAGCAGTGGGCAGGGGCAGGCCCAGCCGGCCCTGTCAGCCAGCCTGGTCGGGCGGGCCTGCACATGCTGGTTCTCCTCGAGGACCCCGGGAGCTCTCACCGTGACGGGCCATCCTGCCACTATGAAACAAAGCTCGATAAATTGAAAAGATTGTGTTATCTGACCACAGCAAAATTAAACTAGAAACCAATGACTGAAAGGCATATAGAAAACCCCAGTATTTTACTAACAGACATGCTTGACCAGAAGCATCTGGAGGCCTCCAGCCTTGCTGGGCCCTTCTCACCCTTGCCTCTCATTCTGCTCCCAAGAGGGGCTCGTGGAGGAGGGGCAGCTGGAAGGCAGCTTCCAGGAAACAGGCTGCAGGCCCAAACTCCACTTGGCACTGAGAACAGAGGCTAAACCACCAACATGTGCTATTGCTCTGGTGACCACTGTCTTTCTTACAGGAAGCCCCCCAATGCCCGACACCTGCCTCTCGGCCCCTTGCCAGAATGGGGGCACCTGTGTGGACGCAGACCAGGGTCACGTGTGCGAGTGCCCCGGAGGCTTCATGGGCCCTGACTGCAGGGACAGTGCGTGTGGCTGGGCTGCGGGGCTGCGATCAGGCTAGGGCCTCCCATGGGTGTGCGTGCAAACACTATGACAGAGAGATGTGCAAGGGTGGGGTGCACAGCAGCTCTTACGGGAAGGTCACCAGGAGTTGGGCGGGGCCAGGAGCAGGGGGGGCTCCGCCCTCCAGCACCAGCACCCCTACATTGAGCCTCCTCCCTCTCTCTGTGGCAGGAACCCCTGACGACTGTGAGTGCCGCAATGGTGGCAGATGCCTGGGGGCCAACACCACCCTCTGCCAGTGCCCCCCAGGCTTCTTTGGGCTCTTCTGTGAATTTGGTAGGTGCTCACAGCTGGGGCAGGGGACACCTCGCCTGTCCCTGGCTGTCCTCCAGACCCTGGCTTGGGCCTGGACCAGGGCCCACAGGTACAGTTCCCGACCAGTGGCTCTGTGACCCCACCCCCACGCAGGAGGGAGCTGGCAATGAAAAGGCCTCAACCTGGTCTCCCTGGTGGGGTCACTGGGTCATGCACAGTCCCACCCTTGTCAAGGACACAAGGTCCCAGGAAAGCCTGAGACAGGGCTTCATCCTTCCCCTGCAGAAGTCACAGCCACGCCCTGCAACATGAACACCCAATGCCCCGACGGCTACTGCATGGAGTACGGTGGGAGCTACCTGTGCGTCTGCCACACCGACCACAACATCAGCCACTGTGAGAGGGGTGGGGGCAGGGACGAGCCTGTGGGCTGGGAAGCCACCCGGACACCTGGGGTTGGCGTTGGGAGGAAAGTGGCGGGTTCTCCACCGGGCATCGGAGCACCTGCAGCAGGTGTCCTCCCTCCCAGTCCTCTGTTACATGGACTGGCCTCTGCCCATCCTCCCCGCAGCAGGCCGGCAATGGAAGGACACCTGGTGGCCGCGCAGCGTCCTCCCAAGCCCCTAGCTTAGCTGTGAGCATAGGTACTGCATGCGTAATGCAGCATGCGGTTAGCCCACTTGCCGCTAGGGACCTGTCTGTGTGCAGCTATCCACACAGTGTGTAATTACGTGCAATGATGATGTCGGCGAACCACAGCCCCACCCCAGCTCCTAGAAGAGGGAGGCTGAATTCCGAAATAATTAGGAATAAAAGAAATTCTGGGGAGGGGTCTTAGAGCCCAGCAGGAGGAGTCAAGACCCAGCAGCATACCTTAAGTGGTGAAGGTCCAGGCAGGGTGTTCGGGGGGACTTCCCCATTGACATGGGCTCCAGGGCCGCCCTCTGACCCCACAGCGCTGCCGTCACCCTGCGACTCGGACCCCTGCTTCAACGGAGGCTCCTGCGAGGCCCATGAGGACTCCTACACCTGCGAGTGCCCGCGCGGGTTCCTCGGCAGGCACTGTGAGAAAGGTGGGGCGTCAGCACCTCGGACAGCGCCGGGCAGCCGCTGGTGGGCCTGCGCCTCCCCTCCTCAGTCCGATCAAGACGGTGCCCTCAGAATACACCTCATTTCCTGCTCAGCATTTCTCCAAAGATTTTAGAATCACTGATTTGAAAAAAATTCCCTAGGACTTTGTTAAATCTAATTCAATTTAGAGAACATCGACAACATTTAGCCACTTGAAAGTGTAACTATTCTTCCCCCAGTGCCTTCCAGGTGTCCTTATCTGTGCCAGCGCCCCTGGACTGTCAGGCCCCCAGAACCCCTCGTTCAGAGCCTGGAGGGCCATCCCCCTGGGGCACAGGCAATGGTGCCACCAGTGCCTCCTGTGGCCCCCCCACTCCCTCACTTGTGGGGAACTCACCCGAGACCTGGTTGGATTTACCTGGAACCCTCCCCTGCTCTCACAGTGGCCCAGGGGACAGGTCCCTGATACCCTGAACCACGGCTCCCCCTGTAGCAGGCGGAGGCCTCACCACTCAGTTCTTCACCCTGACAAAGGCGTTCCACAGGGACACAGGGGGCTGCTCTCGGGATGGCGGGGCTGCAACGTGGACATGCAGCCTGTGAAGCACTGCGTTGGGCTGGGAGTGGGGGGTGTAAGGGCTGCGCACGGTGGGCAGGGCCCTCCTGCTGCACCCTGAGGCCAAGGGGCTATCGCTGGGTGTGACTTAAGGTTGGGGACATTTGCGTCTCTGGACTAGCACCTTCAAGTGTGTGCGCAAGCCCTGGGACATGAGCTCCCAGTGCCGGGGACACACAGGGCAGGGGGCTGCCAGGGCCATGATGTCCTGTGGGAAGGACAGTGCTGCATTCGCCACACCATAGGCCAGCTTTCCACCAGAAGGGCCAGCGGTTCCAGGGCCTTAGGCAGAGGAGAGAGGCTGGGTGGACAGAGGCCCTGAAGCGGAGTGAGGGTCTCCAGGTGGGCTTGGCCCTCAATCCTCCCAGGCCTGCAGGGTTCACACATGCCCAGGGACTGGGAAGACATCAGGGGGTGCTGTGGGCTGTTGGTCACCCACCTCCAAGTCTCCCTCTGCTCCTCCACAGCCCGGCCACGCCTGTGCAGCTCAGGGCCCTGCCGGAATGGGGGCACGTGCAAGGAGGCAGGCGGCGAGTACCAGTGCAGCTGCCCATACCGCTTCACCGGGAGGCACTGCGAGATTGGTGCGGCCCCCGGCTAGGGATGGGGTGGGGGCAGGGAACCCTGGCCTGCTGCCATGTCTGCTTGTCAGGAGTGTCCCTGTGAAGGCCCCAGCTCTGGGATGTCCGGGACCAAGGGAGGGGCAGCGGTAGTGCGCATGTGACGCCTGACCCCAGTGGTGCATTCTACTCCTAGGGAAGCCGGACTCGTGTGCCTCAGGCCCCTGTCACAATGGCGGCACCTGCTTCCACTACATCGGCAAGTACAAGTGTGACTGTCCCCCTGGCTTCTCCGGGCGGCACTGTGAGATAGGTATGGTGGACAGAGCCCAGCTGGAGACCAAAAACAGGCCCCAGTGAGGCTGGCCCAGGCAGGGGTTAGGGGGTGGAGTGGCACAGGCGGGGGCACCCCAGTGCAACCCAGAGGCCAGTGTGCAGGACAGTGATGGGTGATAGTGACCCTGTGACCTTGCAGCCCCCTCCCCCTGCTTCCGGAGCCCCTGTGCAAACGGGGGCACCTGCGAGGACCTGGGCACAGATTTCTCCTGCCACTGCCGAGCAGGGTACACAGGACGCCGATGCCAGGCAGGTGAGAGGGCAGGGGGACCATCAGGGGGACACAAGAGTTCTTCCTAATCCTGGAAGAGAAGAGGACAGTGGGAAGGGAGTGCAGGGGATGGAGAGGAAGAAGGAAAGGAAAGCTCTGGGAAGCCCATCCTGGAGGTCAAGGCACCTTCGCCATGGGATGGGCAGCGTGGGGAGCAGGGGTCCCGGGCCCTGTGGCCCAATGGGCAGAGGGCAGAGTTGCGAGGCTGGCAGTGCCCTGCAGTGCAGACAGATGGCTGTGTCCTTGCAGAGGTAGACTGCGGCCCCCCTGAGGAGGTGAAGCATGCCACGCTTCGCTTCAATGGCACACGGCTGGGCTCCGTGGCACTGTACTCATGTGACCAAGGCTACAGCCTGAGCACCCCCAGCCCCATCCGGATCTGCCAGCTGCCGGGCATCTGGAGCGAGCCTCCCCTGTGCTATGGTGATCTGTGGGCCCTTGCGGGTGGGCAGGTGGACGGGCACTGTGGTGAAGGCCATACCCAGGGTGGAAAAGCCCAGGGGTGCAGTTCTGACCTTGGCCCTGCCCCTGCTTCCTTTGTTCTCCTGGAGCAGTGGGGCCACAACCCGTAGTGAGGGTGGGGATGACCAGCACTAGCTCTGCTCTGGACCGTTCACTAAGGGCTCCCCATCCTCAGAGCAGCAGACTCTGCAGACCAAGCAGATGAGCCTGGGAGGGAGGGACCCAAGGTCGGGGCTCAGGCCACGCCTCCTGCTCCAAGCCCTTCCAGGAGATACCCCTAAAGCATAAGGACACAGCAAGACAAAATATGGGGGAAATCAGGTTAATACCAATCAAAATATAGTGGGTGTAGCTACGTTATCCTCAGACAAAACAGACTGTAGACAGAAAGCATTACGGATGGGGAGGGTCTCTCTCCAATTCACCAAGAAGATACAACTGTTGTAAGCATTCAAACATCAAATACAACAGTCTCAAAATATACAAAGCAAAAATGAACAGACTGAAGGAAGAAACCAACAGGTTTACCATAATATGGAGAAAGTTTTAATCTCTTCTCAATTCAGGTTAAGGAGCGAAAATAAATCAGCAAAAAGATTTGAACAATATAACAATTGAACTAATTCATTTTGTAAACACACAATTTGTTAAGAACAAGAAGATAAATGTTTAATTTTCTATGTTTAGATATTTTTAAAGATACTGAAGTAGCTCATAAATCAAAGAAGAAATCACATGGCCAGTGAACATATTGTTTAAATGAGTAATAATGATCACTTTCTATGTCGAAACATGTGATGCAGCGAAAGCCATGCTTTGTGAGAAATTTGGAGCCTTAAACACACACATTAGAAAAGTTCAAAATTAAAGAACTCACTGTATGACTCCCGAAGTTAAGAAGACAACATGTGACACTAAGGAAGGGAGAGGAAGGAGCGCCACAAGCAAGAGCCACAATTAATGAAACAAGTCAAAGCCACATGGACCAGATAAACAGCACTGGCCTTAGTTCTTTGACAAGCTCACTAAAGGGGACACATCTCTATCCAGACTGATCAGGGAAAAAAAGAGCACTAATTTAAGTCTTTGTATATGAAGCAGGTGACAGCCACAGACACGCCAGAGATTGAAAAGATAAGGGTGTACTATTGACCAATCTATACAAACAAATCTGAAGCCTTAGAAGAAATGGATATTACATACATAGAAAAATATAACTTACAAAAAATGACTCAAGGAAGTATAGAAAATCTACATAATTCTCTAACTATTTAAAGAAATTGAAGCATTTTCCCACAAGAAACACCAGGCCCAAACAGGAAAACCCTACCATTCAGCCAAGAACAGACCACTGTAGCATTAGACAGGCTTTCCAGAGAACGGGATGCAAAGAGCATGGACTGGCACCTGCCAGGAGGCCAGTGAAATCCTGAACCAACACCAGGCATGGGCAGTTGGAGGGAGCAAAATTATGGGTCCATAAAACACACAAACAGAAATGCAGAAATTCAACCGTCTACCAAGACTAGATACACCACTATCAAGTGGGCTTGCTGAAAGAATAGTTTGATACTAGAAAAATCTGCTACATTAACCAACTGAAGAAGAAAAATCCTAAGAATCTCAACAAATGCACAATAAGCATTTGACAAAATTCATGCCCATTCATGAAACAAAGTTTTACCAAGCAAGGAATAAAAATGTACCTCCTTATCTAGATAAAAATAACAGGATGCACGCGCATGTGCGCGCGCACACACACACCTTTAGGGCCAAATGGTGGTAAAAACGCTTTATTGGAGGGAAAACAACAGAGAGAAGGGGCAGAGCCCACGTGACCCCCAGGTGCTTGCTACCCTACAGAGAACTGCACTTTGGCCAGGCATAGCTAGGACGGCCACACCCTATGAGCAGGACAATGACACTCCACGTACTTACACACGGAATGGTTCAGGCTGCATCCAGAGGGCTGGGGAACAGAGTTTCCTGATCCTTGTTATACAGGAAGTTCATCTGGAATTCAAACGCAGTTCTGTAATGCTGAGCTACATACAACAGGGGAAGGAAATTAGCATCTGAGGTAATTTACCAATGCCTCTTCTCAAACCTAGAATAAACATGATCCTAAATAGAGAAATAGACCCCTTAAAATAGGAGCCCATCATTACTAGGTCTAACCAGTATTGTATTGGAAGTACTAGCCAATGCAGTGAAGTAAGAAAAAGATATTGATGCCATGAAATGCTAAAGGAGGAAGTAAAAACGTCAGTGCTCGCAGCTCATACGGTTATCTTTAATCTACAGGCAAACTACTGAAAAATTATAGGAAATGTAACATGTTTAGCAGATATAGGTTACAACAAAATTAACTGCATTTTTACGTATGAACATTTAGAGAATTTAATGATAAAAATACATATACAGAGAAGAATCAATGAAACCATATTGTGGTTCCTTGGAAAGTCAGTGAAATAGATAAACCTCTAGTAAGATCAATCAATAAAAGAAGAAAAATTGGCAGTATCAGAGTGACAGAAGAGACATCACTAAAGATCCTACCAATGTTTAAAGGACAACAGGGGGTATTGTGACTTTAGATCAAGAAATCTGAGAACCTAGAAGAAATGGATGAATAAAGTATTCAAGGCAAAGACACAAATTACCAGAACTGGCAGAAGAAGAAATAGAAAATATGAATATCCCTTATTCATATTTGTAATTTACAAATTTGTTTAATTTGTAATAAAAACCCTCCCACAAAGAAAATGGAGGGATCAGATTTTCCGAACACCGGCGGGTTTTATCAGGCATTTAAGAAAGGAATAACACCCTGTATGCGCTCTCTAGCAAACGTAGAAGGAAGGTGCATTTCTCTACTCATTTTATGAGAGCAAAACTAGGCAGAGACATTACAAAAAATGAAGTTACAAATCAGATCAGAACACATTCCTTATGACATAAATGCAAAAACCCTAACAAAATATTACTAAATGAAACCCAGCACTATGTGAAAAAAGATAACAAACACATTAGGCCATGGTTTGACATGTGAATACCAATCGGTGTAATTCATCATCTTAGGAGAGAAAAGAGAAAACCATACAATCGCCTCAACAGATGCAGAAAAATCACTTGACTGAATTCAACTATTATTAAAAATTCTTAATCAACTAAGAGTAGAAGAGAATTTCTTCAACCTGATAAAGGGCACCTACGAAAAACCAAGAACCGACCAAACAGTTAATGGTGAAAGGCTTTCTGCCATCATCAGTAACAAGGTGAAGGGCCCACCTCATCACTGCTCCCAACGTGATCATGGACCCCAGCCAGGCCACAGACAAGAAGAGGAAGTAAAAGGCGTCTCTACTCAAAGGGATGGAGTACAGAGGACACGATCATTAACACAGCAAATCCTAAGGAGATTCTACAAAAGAAGCCATAGAACTAATAAGTGAATTCAACTAGATCACAGCATACAGTCAACACACAGAACCAATTATATTTTCAGATTCTAGCAGTGAACTCTTGGGAAAGGAACTAAAACAAAATTATATAATAGTACCAAACACATGAAAACTGTTATGTGTGAAATTCATTATGGACATACATGTAAAACTATAAATGTCTCTAAAAAGCGTGAGCAGATCCTCACGGTGTCTGGAATAAAATGGTCACGCACCTGGGAAGACATTACACTGGTCTCCCACTTATCATCATACGCAACAACTAATTCCCTTGGGAATTAAGGATTTAAATGTTTTCTTAACCATGTATTTTTGTGTGGAAAATAAAGGGAAGTAATTTTTTGGCCTTGGGGTAAGGAAAGAGTCCTTAAGCAAGAAAAAGAAAAGCATTAACTATAAAAGAAAAAAATAGACAAACTGCTGTGTAAAAATTAGGAACTTAAATTCATCAGCTTTAAAGAAGAAAATGAAGTATAAGCTACAAAGCACTTTCAAGAATATATAGAGAACACTATGAATCAATGAGAAACAATGACTCCGACAGGAAATTTTGCAAAATACATGAAGAAGCATTTCATGGGAGAGGGGTACATAAAGCCTCCAAATGTAGAGAATGCAAATCAGAAACACACCAATGTGCATGCAGTTGGCCCCACTTCCGGGTCAAGGAGGCCCGTGTGTTGGTGAGGGTGTGGATCCGCAGGGTTTGTGAGGAAGTGTGAACTGTACAAGCACCTTGACAACCATGTGGTGATTTGCCGGTCGAGCTGACTGTTCATGTTCACTGTGTCCCAGCAACTCCATTTCTTGGTGCACATCTAAGAAGAGCATGCACAACCACACCAGGAAATGGAAAGAAGACATACAGAAACATCTTTTTTTCGCAATAGCCAAAAGTCTAGAACCAACCCAAATATACACCAAATAAGGATCAATAAAGTATGGTATGATCACACTGTGGAATATTACCCAGCCTTGAAAAGGAGAGACCCACGGCGACAGGGAAACGTCTTGTTAATGTAGTGTGGACAGAGGAGAGAACATATACCACAATATCCTATCAATAAAGTTCATAAATAACAAAAGCAAAGCCATATACAGTATCGTTTAGGCAATTCATAAAGCCTAAATTTAAAGAGGCACAGAGATGAGAGACACAAAAATTCGTGTCACACAGGGTGGGGCAGTACATGTGACCTCAGGAGCCTGTCAGCATTCTAGCGCCCAGGCTGGATGCAGGCCCAAGTGTCACGTCATTACCATTTATTCACCTACATGTTAAGCATTCGAATTAAACTTTTCTAAAGTGAACACTTTGAATTCAGGAGCACAACTCCCAGTTTCAGAAAAGCCAGGATGAATACTTTAAAGCAGAGGACTCAATCCCATTTCACTGGTTTTATACATGACTGTTACTCATTGAATTTGCAAGACTGGGCCCATCCACCTGGAGCTGTGGGACTGAGTCCCCTCAACGCCCCTGGGCATTATCCAGGGACGAGGCCAGCACCGAGTCCCTGGTCTGCTGTGTGCATGCCCCTCCCCCCATCGTGGGCGCCCTCCCTGGAGTCTGCCATCTCCCAGAGCCACAGGGATGTCACAGGCCGCCCAGCTCCTGGGAACAAGCTCACTTACGGCCACCCCAACTTGGCTTCATGCCACCGCCTCTAATAACGGCAACACTGCTTTGTTCTCGGGTCTCTGCTGGCGCTTGCAACCTGGGTGCGCCTCTCTCCCAGACATTGACGAGTGCCGGTCCCAGCCGTGCCTGCATGGGGGCTCCTGCCAGGACCAAGTCGCCGGGTACCTGTGCGTTTGCAGCCTGGGCCGTGAAGGGGCCCGCTGTGAGTTGGGTAAGACAGCCCGGCCCTCACCACGGGGCAGCAGCTCCAGCAGCCTGGCCATGGCGTGAGGCACAGCGGTCCCCCTGCTGTGGCCACCTGCCCCAGCCACTCCTCTCCCTGACTGGACCCTGCTCATGTGCCAGGCCCCTGCCAAATCTCTCCGCCTACCCAGGGAGATTAGGAGCTCAGCTGGCAAATGCTGACTGACCTCTTCTGCTCTTGCAGACTCTGGCCCGGGGGCAGACAAGATGGGGCTTGGAGAGGTCAGGTCACAGCCCTGATGCCTGGCCAGTGTGCCAAACTGGCAGAGGGAGTGGGGAGTGCCAGGTGCACTGTGGGGCAAGCCTGCCCACCCCTGCCACCTGTACAGGGCTCCAAGCCCCAGGGCAGGCCAGGCCCACATGTCCAGTCAGGGCCCCTGCAGAGCCTGGACAATGAAGTGTGGGAGCAGCTTGGGGTGGGGTCTTTGTGGGGCTGGCAGTGGAGCAGGCAGGCGTGAGGCAGAGGCCTGACAGTTGTGTAAGCCTGCATAACCTGTACAAGTCGTGAAGCCTTGTAGGGCCCTGTAGGCCCCTGTAGGCCCATGCAGCCCTGTGTCCTGTCTCTGGGGAAACAGACAAGTGCAGAAATGGAGGCTCCTGCAGGGACCTCTCAGGGGCCTTCGGGTGCCAGAGCCCTGCAGGCTTCATGGGAGTCCAATGCGAGATAGATCGGGGTATGCATGGGTGGGTCCCAGGTGCTCACCTACACTTGTGACACCTCAGATACCCCAGGAAAACCTGTCTTCTGCAAGTGTAGACCCTGGGCCTTCAGAGAGCACAGGGGACAGGCAGCCCCCATGGCCCTGCTGGACAAGTCCCCTGGGGGGCAGGACCCTAGGGGTGAGGAGTGAGGGGTGGGCCCAGTGTCTGCCAAGGGTGAGGGAAACTTCACCCCACAGGGCCCACACCACCCCTGCCTGGCCTCTCTCTTCCCTGCCCCTTCCCTTCTTCCCGCTGTCCTCTCCTCCCTCCCCCAGACACCCCCTTGCCGCTCGGGCCCACTCTCTGGGTGTTCTCCAGAGGTGGACGCCTGCGACTCCAGCCCCTGCCAGCACGGAGGCCAGTGTGAGAACGGCGGCGGGGCCTACCTGTGCATCTGCCCGGAGGGCTTCTTCGGCTACCACTGCGAGACAGGTGGGGGCAGAGCCCGGATGCCCTTCCCCTGCTTCCCCTGGACAGCCAGACTCACTGCAGCCCCGGGGTCCAAGCAGCCACCATTCCCCACACCTGGAATAGTCTTCCCATCAGCCTGCAGCAGGGCCTCCTCCCTCCCAGGAGAGGCCTGCCCTGACCACTGATATGCACCACCCTCCCCCCACTCCCTGCCCTTGGGGTTGTCTCAGCCAAACCTCCCCCTCTCGTGGTCATGCCACCCTCCCTGAACAGGCATGTCCTTCGAGGCAGGCACACCCCTAGCCCCTGCTGGGCCTGGCTGGCAGCACTCAGCTGTACAGGGTGGGTGGGGCGCCTCAGGACAAGGTCTGTGACCCAGGACCGCAGTGCACAGGAGCCTGCCTGGGGACGAGCACAGGGGGACTGTCTGTCCAGGCCTGGGGCAGGCAGGGGCCTCAGAGGACAGGGCAGCGGCTGTGGCAGTGATCAGTGACTTGCTGCGTGTTTGCAAGTGTTTCCTGGGGCTGTACTGGGGACTGCAGGCCCTGCCCTGGCCCAGGACCTCAGGTCCACAAGGGGCACCTACAGCTGCAGTGCAGGGGGAGGCCATGGAGGGGCCAGCACTGTGTCCCCCCGCCCCAATTCACTGCCCACCAGGGCACCCTGGCTTGGGGCCGTGGCAGGATGGCCTGGCTTGGAGTCCAAAGGCCATACCTGCCGGGCCTCACGCAGGCCCTGCATCCCCATCCTGGAGTGCTTCCCCTCCCGCTCCCCCCTCCCACCTCTGTCCGACAGCACCACCATGTCCACACTCAAGCACACCCGCACAGGAACAGCTGGTCCCCCAGGAACAAGGCCCAGGCCACAGCAGGGGGCAGGGTGGCCCGGCCACACCCCAGAGCTCACTGCTGCTTCCCTCTCCCTCAGTGAGTGACCCCTGCTTCTTCAGCCCCTGTGGAGGCCGTGGCTACTGCCTGGCCAGCAACGGGTCCCACAGCTGTACCTGCAAAGTGGGCTACACGGGCAAGGACTGTGACAAAGGTGAGGCACAAGGGCACCACACCATGGCACGTTGGAGGCTCCCTTCTCCCCCAAGGGGGCAGCAGATACCCCAGAGGACAGGCCAAGGGTCCAAGGATTCCCCCCAAAAGGGCAGAGCATCTAAACAGCTGCTTACCTAGGCTGTGCCCAAGAAGCAAGGAGGGGCATTTGAGCCCCGGAAGGCTTAAACACGGTCACGCATGCACACGAGCCCCTCCGAGAGCAAGGGCCAGAGACCAAAATGAAGGAGTCCCCTGAGGTGTCAGGAGCGTGTCCCTACCAGCAGTGCCCACGTCTGCCCCAGGGTAGCCAGGCCCCAGAGTCACTGGGCTGGGCACCACCTTGGGGGCTGGGGCTTCCTTGGCTGACAGCTGACCACCCCCTTCCCTTGTTCTTGACTGAAACCCTGAAGAGCTCTTCCCACCAACGGCCCTCAAGGTGGACCGAGTGGAGGAGAGTGGGGTCTCCATCTCCTGGAGCCCACCCGAAGGCCAGACCGCCCGGCAGATGCTGGACGGGTACGCGGTCACCTACGCCGCCTCGGACGGCTCCTTCCGCCGCACTGACTTCGTGGACCAGAGCCGCTCCTCCCACCAGCTGCGGGCCCTGGCGGCCGGCGGGGCCTACAACATCTCCGTCTTCTCGGTCAAACGGAACGCCAACAGGAACGACATCAGCAGGCCCGTGGCGCTACTCACCCGCACCCGTGAGTCTGCCCCAGCACTGCCTGCCCCAGACGCAGGCCAGGCACGAAGGCAGGAGGGAAACAGGCTGAGAAGGTGCCCAGGCAAGCCAGCCCGCATGTGGGCTGGGGGATCGGCCAGGTGTCGGGAGGCCACCCTGACGCTGCTGCGGAGGGGGTAGCGATGGGAGGGATGGTGAGCCACAGGGACGGCAGGGAGGGCTGTCATGGGGTGGGGCAGCTGGACATGGTGGGGGTGCCTAGGGATGGTGGGGAGCACTGGGGAACGCAGCCTGGGCGGGGAAGGGGGTGCTGGGGGCTCAAAGGAGGAGAAGCTTGTCCGGACCTTGGCTTTAGGAAGAAGTGCTTTTGAGGCTGCTCAGTAAGAGGTCTGCCAGGAAAAGGCGCCTGGGAGGAAGAGGCCACCTCCCCCCATCAGAATGGGGTCCCCACCAGGACACTGAGGTGGGGCAGGAGGAGCCACCGACCACTGGACTAGGGCACTGTGGCGCCCAGCCCGGTTCCCTTGGTCTGGATCTGGCCCACGCCCAGCCCCTTCCCTGGGTTGCGGCGCCCTCTCCTGGTCTCAGGCAACAGGCCCAGCATGCCCAGTCAGCCAGAGAAAGGCAGGGGAGAGCCAGGCTCAGCAGGTGATGGGGGGACCCTGCCCCCACCCACTGGCCTCTGGTGGGGTTGCCTGGCCCGAGCAGTCCCCCAGGCAGGGCCTGAGGAGTGTCCACCTGACCAGGTCCCCACTGTGGCCAAAGGACCCACACAGCAGGGATCAGCGGCCACTGCCTCGCTCAGCACCTCTGACCCCCAGCACCTCCCTGAGCGCCCCCAGGAGTGAGGAGGTGCTGGTGAGGCTGAGCAACCCTCTGCCCCTCAGGACCCCGCCCCGTCGAGGGCCTTGAGGTCACCAACGTGACGGCCAGCGCCATCTCCGTGCGGTGGGCTCTGCACAGGACCCGCCATGCCACCGTCAGCGGTGTCCGCGTGTCCATCCGCCATCCCGAGGCCCCAGAGGACCAGTCCACCGATGTGGACAGGAGTGTGGACACGTTCACATTTGGGTGAGGGGCTGGCCAGTCTCCCTCTCCCCCTCCCAGCCCTCCTGTCTACCCGGCACCTGGCCATCCACACTGGGCATGGCCATCCTCAGCCCCGGGCTCGCTCTGCCTCCTCACAGGGCTGCTAGATGGGGTTGTAAAGGTCCCAAAAGAGCAGGAACACCCTGAAACCTGGGGCGGTGTCTTCCTGCACAGAGTGAGGCAGACTGGCCTCCTGGAGGCCAGCCCAGTCACACAGATGCCCTGAGAGGGAAAGAAGAGGCAAGCGATACATTCAAACCTTCAGCTAAGCACGTGAACTTCTTGTGCCCAGTTATTACAAGTTCATGATCAAGAATAATGAAAACTCAAATGACCTGCTGATTGAAACAACCCCTTTCATGACCCACACGGGGTCTCAAGCGCAAGGCCCCTTGGGGTCAGGTACACGACGGAGCCCTGGGTTGTTCCGACCCAACACGGGCAGGCGGTGCCGGACGGCAAGCGAGTGAGAAAGGGGGCGAGCTGCCAGTGTCTGGGGAGGGATGGCCCTGGCCACGCGGTGCCCTGGGTTCAGGGGCCTGCAGGGCAAACGCAGCTGTGGCCGAGGAGACTGCCATCCAGCGACTGCCTCTGACAGCAGGAGTCCAGACGGGCTCGTGCAGCCCGAGCAGGCCGGGGCCAAGGTCGCGGGAGGCGTGTGTGGACTGCAGGCGCCACGCGTGAGGGCCCTGTTGCCGTGCACCCTTCGGCCTGCACGCACACTTGGACATCTCTAGTCTGCAGACTTATCAAGACCAGCCTCCCCGCCGGGTTTGTTGTCTCCAACTAGGCAGCTGCATGTGCCGCAGATGAGGCTCTGGTTCCCTTAGGTGTTGCTGTGACTTTTCTTGATTCGCATCCTGTCCACTTCCAAAGAAAGACGACTGTGTGGGGGTCCCCAAGACCACCCTGGCTCGCTGGGCGGTCTCCCGGGATGTAGCCGAGGCACAGGCACAGCTGACCCATGACAGAGAAACGTCACCGCACATGGGAAGGGAGAGGCCCACAGGGAGAAGCAGGGGTGTGGCGGGAGTTCCCAGAGCCCCCTGCCCGCCGTGCAGCCAGCAGCTGTGATGACACATGTGAGGGGCCTGTGGGAGACATGGCGCGCAGGGTTGTGGGGCAGGTCCCGGGTGCCCTCTGCCTGGGAGACCCCAGGCTCCCGAAGGAGGTGTGAACCGCCCTTCGCAGAAATGCTAGGAGCAGCGAGGCCTCCTGGGAATTCTGGCCACAGGCCCCTTTGCTGCCTGAACGCAAGCCTGCACCCCCCCCGGCCCGTTGCTGCACCAGACAGCAGCTTCCTGCCGAGGAGCACCCAGGTCTCCGGCCACAAGTCTGCCCTCCCAGAAGCCACCCAGCCGTCAGCAGCAGGGCCACCCACAGCCCCGGTCACCCCTGCTGTGGAGGAGCCGCAGTCCAGGGCAGAGCTGGACACGAAGCCCAAAACCGCCCCGTCCACTCTCTCTGCAGGGCTCTGCTGCCCGGAAGGAGGTACACCATCTGGGCGACTGCCCTCAGTGGGCCCGGGGGGCAGGAGCACCCCGCCGAGAGCCTGGCCTCCACCCCACTGCGTGTGTGGACCCGTGAGTACCCAGTGTGGCCGCACACGGCGCAGGCAGGGCCCTCGGGGGCGCTCCACCCCACCCCCGCCCCGTCCTCTCCAGAGAGGCCACAACCCCAGAGCCGTAGCCCTGGCTGCACGTGCCCCGCGTGGTGGCGTGCCCGGCGCTCTCGTCCCCTCCTGCAGGGATGACCTTCACACCCAGCGGCTCCTGAGCTCCTCACAAACGGGGCCGCTGCGCAAAGGGCCAGAGGAGCCTCAGTGAGGGGGCTGCGCCGTCCACGCGGCGGAGCTCCGCGATGTCTCACGGGGAGCAGAGCGGCCCTCACCGCCCCTTCCTCCCCAATTCGTGGGTCGGGCAGGCACCACGCTGTCGATGGTGAACATGCAAACCAGGTGGGAGGCAGGGACAAGTGTCTTGGTGAGAGGGAAGGTGTGAGCAGGGCCTGGCCAGATGGGACAGGGGGTCAGCCCAGGCTTAAGTCCTCACTTGGACCCTGCGTGCTGAGGCCTACTCCCCTTACCTGCGTCCAGGGGAAGGGGTGTGTGGCCAGGCTCGAGCGCGCTGGAGCTTTCACACAGGAGGGGATGCTGATGGTGAGCAGGCTCGGGGCCTTGCTGGGTACTGGCGGGTGACACCGTGGGGGTGACTCTCAGGGCAGGAGGAGGTGCTGCAGGCCCCACCCCAACCCCTCAGGACCACGGTGACATCTACAGGAACTCAATCTGGCTCCGAACGAGGCCTTGGCAGTCTGTGTCAGACCTTCAACCTGGGTCCTGGGCATGCAGCCCCGTCAGCCCCTTCACCTCCCTCCCCTCTCTGCGCCTCTTCCAGGGCCTCTGCCGCCAGCCAACCTGACCGCCGCCCGAGTCACGGCCACCTCTGCCCACGTGGTCTGGGACGCCCCCGCTCCAGGCACGTCCCTGGAGGCATACGTCATCAACGTGACCACCAGCCAGAGCACCAAGAGCCGCTACATCCCCAACGGGAGGCTGGTCTCCTACACGGTGCGGGACCTGCTGCCTGGGCGGCGGCACCAGCTCTCAGTGACGGCGGTGCAGGGCACTGAGGGCGGCGAGCTGCACAGCGAGCCTGCACACCTTTACATCCTCACCTGTGAGTGCAGGGCTGCCGGGCCAGCGAGGCCCTCCGGGCCCCTGTTCCCCAAGACCCTCACTCAGCACAACCACACTGCCCAGGGGACGTCAGACAGGCGGCCTAGAACAGGACTGTGTTGCCACGGGAGAGCTCGTGTGTGAAAAGCAGTGGGTCCACACAGTTGGTGCTGGGCCAGAACAACAGGACTTGGAAAAGGAACATTTTGCTCCCCACCTGTGCCATCCACCCCTATGGGCCCCAGAGGGGCTGAGCAGTGATCACAGGGCATCACTGACAGCAGGTGCCAAGAACGGGCAGTGTGGAGGGGCAGCCTCGCAGCCAGGCCGACCCAAGGAGTTGCTGGGCAGCAGCAGGGGAATGAGGCCAGGGCAGGCACAGAAAAGGGGTGCAGCTGGAGAGCGGGAAGGCTCCAAAGGGCCGTACCAAGGATGCGGGCCTGCCCCCAAGTGCACAGAGGCCCCTCGGGTCCCCTGGGGTCCTGCAGGGCCCTGCTCAGGCTATAAAGCTTCCTCAAGGTGCTGCAGAAGGCGGTGCGTCTGAGCAGGCAGCCTGCCCGGAGAGGTGGACCCAGCTCCGCTCCAGGTGCACCAGCAGGCTGCAGGGCCAGCAGGGCAGGCTGGCCCCTCTGTGGGCTGGCCAGACAACGGGGAGCTCCCAGGGGAGGGGGACTGAATCATGTAGTTCGGGGACAGGGTTAGGTGACAAGAACCCACAGAGCAGCCACACCATTACTCTCGGGGCAAGTGTGGGGTGGGGCCTCAGCCAAGGGAGTCCAGTGGGTGGAGTCCTGCCCCCACCCCGAAGGTGGAGAACCTGGGCCCAGGGTGAGGGCCAGGACCAGCCCCTCAACACGGCCCAGCAGTGCCTGCTCCCCAGCAGGGACGCTGTGGTTCCTCCTTGGAGGCAGTGGGCTCCAGGGCTTCTCAGCCGCGAAGATGCCGTTGGCCACAGGGGCAGTCCGGTCCCCTCAGCTCTCTCTGGGCATTGGGGCAGTGGGGTAGGGTGAGGCAAAGGGAAGCCCCAGACCTGCCTTACATGGCCAACACCCCCCCTCCATGTCACCCGCTGCCGCCCTCAGCCCCAAGGGACAGTGCTGACAGACGCTGGCACCGGGAAGGACTCCACCCGCGGGTGCTCAGAAACAGACCGGCCCCTGGGCGCCTGCCTCAGCTGCGTCTGCTCAACGACCGAGGGGCCCCTGAAATGCCAACCCAGGCCCCCAGGTACACACCTCTGCCATCAGCCCCCCCAGGGTCACCTGGTGCGGCCCCAGGCACAGAGCTCTACGTGGTGACCCTGGTGACTTTGCCAGCAGGTTCTCGGAGCTCGTGGACAGCAGAGGACGAGTGAGTGCCAAGCTCAGTGGCTCCCCTGGCCAGTCAGTCCCCGTGAGACCACGTGAGTGCCTCAGTCAACCCTAGTGGCCTCACTGCCACCCACCTGGTCCCAGCGCGGGATGGCACCAGAGGCTCTGGGCCACGGGGCCAACACGCAGTGTCCGAGGCAGCCACATGGGGGAGGGTGCAGGCTGCTGGCTGAGCATGTGACAGGGCGACAGTGAGTGTGTTAGAAGCTTCGCGGGCCAAGCGGGGACCTGAGCGTTGCTGGAGAGCGTAGACAGGGGGCGTGACTAGGCCTGAGCTGATGCCACTCAGAGTAGCCCTCAGACCAGCGCCGGCCTGGACAGTAGGCCTCTGCCGACAAGGAGCAGGCGACAGGCACGCACATCGTGGTCCCAGGAGCTCACGACCCATCACGTTGAGGTCATGACCCAGCTTAGGAGCAGAGCCTTCGGGTTTAGGTCCTGCTGGGCCTGAACAAGCAGGGCCACCTGCAGCACCGGCTGCGCCTCTCCACCCGGCCCAGAGGTGCGGGGCGCTAGTGACAGGTCCAGACGCCCTGGCCCCTCATGCCCAGCAGGGCAGGGCCCCCCACTCTGAAATCCAGATGGGGGAGGCCCACAAGGCTCCCCAGGCCACGCCCTCCGCACCAAGCAGGCCCCGCCCTTAGAGAACTCTCTGGCAGACAACCTCATCACCACCCAGGGAGAAGTCTCCACCAATGACAGCGCTCCCAGGCACCACCCAGGGAGAAGTCTCCACCAATGACAGCACTCCCAGGCAGGGGACAGTGTGCGCCAGGGAGTGATGAGGAAGCACAGGGTGTCCGCAGTCTGCGGTGACCGGGATGGGGGAGGGTGCCGGCAGGGACCTGCAGAGAGGCTGACCTGCAGTAAGGGGTGGCCAAGTGTGCAGATACGAGGTGGAAGGAGGTATGATTGCCCCCCAAGAAGCTGAGGGTGGCAGGAGAGGAGAGCAGAGTTGGAAGGATGCTTGGAAGGCTGAGGCCAGGAGGTCAGGCAGGAGATCGAGCCCTGCCTCAGGCCACTGGTGACCTTCACCGAGAAGCTTCGCTGGGGCAGCAGCGGAAGCTGGTCCTTGCAGAGGGAGGGGCAGGAGCTGAGGGCTGGGCCTGGGGAAAAGTAGGTCCTACGGGAGACAGCACCAGCCCGGGGGTTCTGTGCCCGAGTTGGGGAGCCAGCAGGTAAGTGACCGTCCTGCTCCCATCACACGGGGCTCCCACCAGGGACAGCCCTTTCCACCCCACCCTGGGAGAGAAGCAGCTCAGGGAGGCGGCCCGGGGACAGTCCTGGCCATGTGGTCAGCACCGCGGGTCCTGGTTTCTCCTAGAACCCACGGCGCTGGTGCAGCTAGGAGACGCCCTCGAGCAGGCCAGCCTGGCCCCCCAGCTCCCCGAACGCGACAGCGACAAGGATGCGGGAAGTAAGTCATCGGGAACGGGCTCCCAGGGCTGAGCACCCCTAGTGGGGGTGGCAGGCACAGGGCCCAGCCCAGGGGCAGCCAGAGCCCCAGCCAGGAGAGGAGGCACTGGCACCCTGTCCTGTGACAGACCAGCTGCCCAGACCCACCCCGTCCCTCTGCACAGGGCAGGGCCCACCCTGCCCCCTGACCCCAGCCACCCCTCAGCGGAGCATGCTGAGCAGCAGGGCCCCTGCTGACAGTGGGCCTAGACTCCCCAACGCACCCCCATCCTCCCTCGAGAGCCCTGGCTGGCGTAGCCCTGCAGGGCATCACCACAGGCAGGTCTCCTTGGACAGTACAGCCAGGCGCCGTTCTCCCTGTGCTCTGCTCTAACCCTCAGGGCCATGTTTCCCTAGGGACGGTCCTCCTAGGGCCCAGCGGCCTGCTACAGGGTTAGTCACAGGCTGAGACTGGGCTCACCCACCCACTGGGCCTGAAGAAGGCAGAGTCCTCAGGAGCGAGAAGCCAAGTGCCCAGGATGCCCCCTTTGAGGGTGCAGGTCACGACAGGCCAATTGCCAGCCCCCAGGACACCGTGCACTCACGGCACCTGCACCACAGGGTGTACCTGCCAACGGTGATGCCACAGTGCAGGCAAGGTCCAAGGTGGCTGTCAGCTGCATGACTCCAAGAGGGCCGGTTTGCAGCGAGGCCGAGGTGGCCAAGGCCGTCAGTCACGGAGCAGTGAGGGGCCACTGCTGGCTGGTGTTTCCACCAATGGTGGCTTGTCAGCTGGTTTGCATCATAAAACTCAGGAACTCCAGGGAGGGGAACCGCCTTCCAGGGTCCCAGGCGTCACTGCCACCTGCGGGGCTGGTGCTGGCTGACGCAAGGCGTGCGTGCTCTGGGGTGGCCACAGTGGGGGTTGACTGCAGGTGGTAACAAGAAAACATCCCTGGGGCCTGCAGGTGCGCACGGTCAGCCCTGGGCTTCAGTCCCCATCAGTCTGGGTCCGCGCCAGGCTGCGCCCCCATTCAGTTGTTTGGTCAGGGACTGTTGCTGGATCGATGGCCTGTCGACCCGGAACCTGAGCCCGTGTCTGCTCCCCATGAGCCAGGCTTCGCCAGTGGTGGAGGTGGGAGGTGGCGTCACCGGGGAGCATGTGGCTGGGTGCAACTTCAGACTCACATGCGGCCAGGCACCCGGGCCACCCTCGGGCGGCTGGGGCTGCCACGTGCGGCTGCAGCCCATTCACTGTCACTGCTGGGCGCCCGTCCGACGGAGACTCGCCGAGGCTGGGCCGCCACGCAGCCGGTTGGGTGTCCTCAGTGCAGCCGCTCTGATGCTCAAGCACGTGTCCTCCGCCCCATGGGAGGGAGCGGCAGGGCTGGGGACATGAGAAGTCCCCAGCTGCAGGGGCAGCGCCGCTGTTCTCCACCAGGGAGCTCTCTGCTTGCAGCGCCTCCAGCAGGGATCGGGGTGATCGATCCACAGCCTTGCCAGGGCCTGCTGGTGCCAGGCTTGCGGACCGTGCTGGTGGAGCAGGCGTGAAGCGCACCTGCTGGGGTTGATTTGCACTGACACGCCATAGTCGAGTGTCGCTCCGTTGGTCCCAGCCAAAGGTTCTGGGCTCACCCGTCCTTTTCAGGGCTTTGCTGTCATCGTGCGCCCACCAGTGGCTTCACAGCGGTCTCTTTGGTCAGGCGTGCCGTCCACAGGGCCGGTCCTCTCGCTTGGACCTTCAGTGTCTTGGCTGTGCCCCGTCCTTTGCAAAAGTGTACGATCAGTGCGTCAGCTTCACAAAGTGCTGGTTGGGACTTGATCTGAGCAAACTCCTGAGTCCCTATGTGCCTGGAAATGCTCTCCCTGGTTCTTCTATTTTACAACCTGGGTATAAAACTCAGGGTTCAAAGCTCTCCTCCTTCTGGTGGTCACGTGCTAGTCCACGGTTACCTCTTGTCTGTGCTGCTGTCACTGGTGTCAATCTTGTTCTTGTTTCCTTGTAGGATAAGCTTCTCCTTCTCTCTAGAAGCTGCTAGACTTTCTTTCTCAAGGAAAGGAGGATCCCAGAGAGCCCCAGGCACCCCGAGAGCACAGTTAAGGCTCTGATGAGGAGCAGAGGAAGGTTCCCAAGCTTGTCACCTGCCATCAGGGATTTGGAGGGAGCACCGAGGCTCCTCAGATTCTCCCCCTGCAGGGCTTTTGGATGGCCAGGGCCTTGTCCCCCGACACCGACACAGGCGGTCTGGGCAGCTGCAGCCCAGAAAGAGGCAGTAAGCCCAGCAACAGCAGGCAAGCTCTGTGATCGGCTCTCACACAGGAGCAGCCCCCTGCCCTGCCGCGTGCCAGCCAGCCCCCTCCCTGGCTGCATGTACTTTAAGGTGTGCATCACACCGTCAAGTCAGGATTGAGGGGAGACTACCGTGCAGGACGAGGCTATGGTGGTGGCGCTCTGGTAAAACCCTTCTGTGCGGACTGCAGGCTGAGCGCCGCTGCCCACGAGCAGCAGGGCCATCGGCCGTGTCTCTGCAGCCTGACATTCCAAGTGCAGGGGGTAAGGACAGCTGATAGGGCTCATGCAGCCACACAATGTCTCTGGACAACTGTCATGTATAGTGTCTTAAGTTCATGTAGAGGTGGAAGGGATCTGGGAGAGCAAACACAATCCTATAAGAGGGCTTGTACACCCCATTTCGAAACTCACTGTGCGGCAACAGTCACCAGGCCAGTGTGTCCCTGGTGCAAGCAAGCATGTGCGGTCAGTGGGACAGGCAGGCCATCAGCGGCCACCTGACTTTTTCAGCCAGGGTGCCCAAGCCTCTCAGCGGGGAAAGAAGAGCCCCTCGAACAGATGGAGCTGGGACAGCTGGGCAGACGTCCACACACAGATGAAGGGAGCTGAACCCCTGCCTCACGTCACACAGAAAATTAATCAAAATGGCTCAAAGACCTAAATGTAAGAGCTAAACCTACAAAACTCTTAGAAGAAAACACAGGGTAAAGCTTCATGACCTTGGATATGGCTAGGGATTTTTAGCTATGACAACAGGAGCACGAGCAACAAAACTAAAAGGCAAACTGGACTTCATCAAAATTTAAAAGTTTTTGTGCTTCAAAGGAAGTGAAAAGACGACCCATGGACTGGGAGAAGATATCTGCAAATCATATCGGAAAACGTAATTTATCTACAATGGAGAAAAAACACAACTAGTAGTAAGCAGACAAATAACTCAAGAAATGAGCCAGGACTCTGAATAGACGCTTCTCCCAGGAAGATACACAATGGCCAACAAGCCCAGGAAAAGATGCTGAAGCCCTGGCTCATGGGGACTTCCCCAGAGCCCCCAGGACGGCCACCATAAACAGACGGAAGGGTGCGGGGGGACGGGACCCCTCGCTCACTGCTGGCGTGAACATCAAGGTGCAGCCACTTTGGGAAGAAGGCCTGGCCGCTCCTCAGCGAATTAATGTAAAGTCACCATAGGACCCAGCGGTTCCACTCCTGCGGGTGTGTGCGCCCAGGAGAAACCAACACATGTGTCCACACGAGGGCTTACACACAAACGTTCACAGCATGGTTCACAATCACCAATGTCTGTCAGCTGACGGATGATGAACAGAATGTGGTCCATCCACACAACGGAACGCTGCTGACCACAGAAGGAATGGGTTACTGTCACGCTGCAACACAGGGGAAGCTTGAGAACGTTAAGCTGGGTGACAGCAGCCTGTCACGAAGACCACAGTAGTGTGATTCCTGCACATCAAAGTCCAGAACGGGCGACGCACGCACGGGAAGCAGATCAGTGGCGGCTCGGGACTGGTGGGGGTGGGGGAGTGTGGGGGTGATGGCTTCCAGGCGCGGGCTTTCCTGCTGAGCTGGTGGAAGCATTCTGAGACTGACCGGCGTGACAGGCACACCCCCCCGCACTGCACTAAACAACAACGAACAGCACACCTTAATGGGTGCGTCGTGTGGTGTATAAATTACATCTCAATAAAGCTGTTCTAAAAACAAATGTGAACAACAGCATTTTGGGTACCTCTTCGCTGTAGCAAAGTGGGAAAGGGAAATATATTTACCTATTTTCTTATATTTAAAAACAAACAAAACTAATAAAACGCGTTAACTACAGGAGGAGGGAACAAGAGGAGAAGCCAAAGGCCCGGAGCCCGGTATGGATGTCTCTGAAGGGCTCCTTTACATGTTAAAAAGCAAGAGGATGCTGTTCAATGACACCCAAGAAAAAGCTAAGCCTGACAATGAAAGCAAACTAAAACTTCCTTCTCGTGTTGCTGGTGTAACCACTCAGGAAAAAGTATCATTTCAAGTGATTCTAAAACAGAGTTCTGACTATTCACTCCTAGTGGGATCGCTTCAAAGAATGAAAGGAATTGCCAGGAAACTTTAAGCTGTACTCAGGGATCTCAATGTTAGTAGTATTACTGCCTATTTTACAGTACTTTAAACTGCACGTGCATCGCGGAATAAATTATAATAACTATATTAATGCCAAGAGTTCCATCATAAAGATACAAGCAAAGAGGTAAAAGCCCTGTGTTTTCATTTTTATTTAATTGTTTCCTTGAACAGGAAATATGGTGGAAACTCGTGATTTGTTTTAAATCTAACTTCCTAGTTCTGCCCACTGCACAGACCTGATGCCCCAGTAACAGCAAGCCCCACGCTTCTCGCACTGGGCTCTCAGTTCCACTCTGCACGAAAAGGAACCAGGGGTCTTGGGACAAATGACTGATTCCAAGACTGAAGCAGAACATGAACCAAGTAAGCCCAGGACACATTGGTCTGAAGGGCACAGCAACTGAGCAAAAAGGGGTCCCAGTGGCCTAAGACTGGGGCACCAACAGCGGCAGAGGGAACCACCGAACACGTAAGGCCCCACGAGCCGAGCTTGCTGCTCAGCCTCCAGGCTCGTGGGGCTGGGCTCGTGCTGCAAGGGCACAAGGCGTGGAAAGAACACACACAAGTTGGGACTGGCCTTGCCTGTGGCAGGGAGGGCATTTCCGGTGACCATGGAGTGGGTGGGGAAGCAGGACCTTGACTTTGGGCCATTGGAGGCAGAAGGCAACACAGACCGAGCTAGGCGTGTCCCTCGTGAGTTGGCGGATCTGGGCCCCAAGCAGGGATCTCCATTCTGCATCAGCAAGGCCACCAATGCCGAACCAGGGACGCCCCTCATACCTCCCGATGTGCCGCGGGTACATGGCCTCCACTGGGAAGCAGACTTGCGAGGCCACGGCACTGGGCCCCGGGAAGCCCCTTCACTGTGACCAGCTTACAGGAAACAGGGTGGGGACGAAGAATGCCCCAAGGGAGCAGTGAGGCAGGTCCGCAGGAGGGAGTTCCCCAGGACCAGACACACCTCCAGCGGGAAGAGGAAAGTGACAGGTGAAACGAGGTGTGAGACCCAGGCAGCGCTCATCGGATGAGGCCAACTGGAAACGACATTTTCAACGCAATCGGAAATGGGAACGTGGACTGCGATTTCTGAGGATACTAAGGAATCGCTGCTAATTTTGCGATCGCAGTAACGCGTGTCTAGGAACGTCAGTGCCTGCGCGCAGCAGACACCGCTGATGTGTGGACAGGAGAGACGGAGTCGGGGAGCTGCTCTGACACGGGAGGTGGGGACACAACCAGACCGAAGCGACTGCACAGCACTGACTGCTGGAGCCGGGGCTGGTGCATGGGGCTCCTCAGATTCTGATTTTGTAGGTCTGACATCTTTCAAGGTTCTTAAAAAGGTTTTTTAAAAGCCCGCAACTCACCACCAGCACATCAGGAAAGAAAAAAGGACAAGGACAGCCAGAGGGGAGTGAGGGGACAGAAGTGAAGGAGGTTCAGTTCAACAGCCCCTGAAGGCCAGCAAGGGACATGGGGAGACTGGGTCCACGGCTGCTCCATCAGCCTCGTGGGAGGAGGCTGTGGGGGTGGTGTCGGTTGGGTGGTGAGGGAAGGCTGGCCTTCTGATGTTGGAAGCGGTGGGGCATGCACAGTCCTTACGGACAGGGGTGTCCAACCTTTTGGCATCTCTAGGCCACACTGGAAGAAGAGCTGTCTCGGGCCACACATGAAATACATTGTGACATATCACAAAAAATAAAATCTCGTAATGTTTTAAGTGAACTTATGATTTTGTGTTGGGCCACATTCATAGCCATCCTAGGCCACAGGCCACAGGCTGGACACCCCCTGCCTTATTCTTTTTTCAGTTTTTATTTTTTAAGATTTTTACTTATCTTCTAGAGAGAAGAGAAAGGAGGAGAAAGGGAAAGAAATGTCACTGTGTGAGAGAAACATTGATTAGTTGCCTCTCATGTGACCCCAAGTGGGGACCTGGCGCTCAACCCAGGCACTTGCCCTGACCAGGAATCAAACCAGTGACCCTTTGGTTTGCAGTCTACTGCTCAACCCACTGAGCCACACTAGCCAGGGCTAACTTTTTAAGTTAGAAATGAAAACATGTACCTTGTCAAAGCTTACAGAAAAAAGATACAGTGGACCCTGAGAGGAAGGCCAGGCCCGCTCCTCCCCAGCAGCCACTCAGGGTCCTGCTTCTAACCGCTAGCAGCATGGTGAGGATGCCGCATGGGGGCAGGAGTGCGGGGCGTGAGGGCCAGGCAGACAGAAGCCCACAGGGCACAAACGCCCGCATGGGGCCATGCACAGAGGGCTTCCTGGACTCCAGGTGGGAGACCACCTGGGGCTGAGGACTTGGGGAGACACAGGTGGCTTGGGGACTGGTCCTGGAGGACAAGCGGGCGGCTGAGGGGAGGCACTGGCGTCCCAGGGAGAAGGAACCCTGTGCAGGGCCAACGTCATCAGAAATGAGGGGGCGGGGGCACTGGCCATGGCAGGGCCGGGAGTCTCCTGAGGCCACCAGCTCCTGCCCACAATCTAAGCGGTGACTTGAGGCTTCTTACCATGGAGGACTCAGCACTGAGGGTCCCAGCAGAATTGTGGCTCGGGACCTGGCCCTCAAGGTAATGGGGTCAGAGCAGGCATGTGACCAACCAAAATGAGACCCCCCAGGACTCAGCAGGGTTGGGGACAGCAGGAGGCAGCAACATGGCAGGGCTGGCAGGCCTTCCTCTGGGGTCCTGGGGACTGACCACTCCCGGTTGGTTCGCAGACGCCTCTGGGAACTGTACGGAAAACCCCTGTCAGAATGGAGGCACCTGCGTGCCGGGCGCAGACGCCCACAGCTGTGACTGCAGCCCAGGGTTCAAGGGCAGACGCTGTGAGCTCGGTAAGTCAGGGGCTGCCCAACCCTGTTATGGCAGGCGGGGATGAAACTGCTCGGCCCAGGGCAGGTTTGCCATGGGGACCTCAAACCCTGAGGTATCCCAGACTTCCAGGGGCCTGGGCAGGGAGGCGGGCAGGCTGCCCCCAAATGCAACAGTGAAGGCTGCTGCCTCGATAAGAGGGGGGCCTGTGGACAGTCGGAAAGCCAGGGGTGCAGCAACAGCCACCCCACAGTGAGAGGTGGGGGAAGCGGCTGTTTTGGGCTCAGGGACCAAGCGTGGTGGTGGAAGGAATGGGCTGCAGGCCTCCCTCAGGAGACCTCTGGGTGGAGGCCAAAGATGGGTGGGCAGTGAGCCCCAAGGGGACCAGCTGCAGGGGCTCCCAAGGGTGTGGGCAGGGGGCGGCCAGGGCCCAGGCTCCCTGCGAGCTCTGGCCTCTCCTTTGCTCGGCAGCCTGCAAGAAGCTGCCCCAGCCCTGCACCCGGCTGTTCTCGGAGACCAAGTCCCTGCCGGTCTGGGAAGGCGGCGTCTGCCACCACGTGTAAGTCTCCGCTGCCCTCGCCCTCGCCGGAGAGCCCTACCTCCTGAAGTGCCTGTGCTGACCCCAGCTCGCCCTGCCCTCTCGAACCCCAGGACCGTGGTCAGTCGCAGAAGGGGCTGGCTTCTGACCACCCCTTCCCGCCAGGTGACAAACTAGGAAGCCAAGGCAGAAAGGCTGAACGACTTGTCTGAATCCGTACAGCCCTGGCCCCCGGCTCCCACACGGTCGGGCGGCATCAGCCCCTTCCCTGGATGGCAGGGTTCTCGCTGCCACGGATCCCCCGGGAAAGAACCTGCTGCCCGTGAGGCCTGGAGGTTCTGCGGTGGAGCGATGACAGCCCTGGGCGGCGCGGTCACGCCCGGTTCCCCACCTGCGAGATGGTCTCGCCTCTAGGACCGGCCTTGCTGACACTCTGACTGCGGGTCCTACTCAGTCTGTTTGGGCAGCAAACACGTCCAAGCCCCTGCGGGCCGGCACACACCAGCGGCCAGAGCAGCCCTAACCCTGCCCTCGGGTGCGTCCCGTTGAGAGGAGGGAGACAGCTGCCCGCAGAGAGTGCAGTGTGTTAGGCAGTGGTCAGTGTGAAGGCCCAGGAGGGCCCCGGGTGGGGACGGGCAGGGCCGCTGCGGCACTAACAGTGCCAGCGTCAGCCCTGGGGAAAGTCCCACTGCACTCACGGGGGGCGAGGGTCTCAGGGAAGGACATCGAGCCTGAGTGACAGCTGCCCAGGCCGAGTCGCAAGCGTGCTTGTGAAAGGCTTCTGGTCTCTGCTCTGTGTGACCCGGGAGCAGAGTGACATGTTTGGTTACAGGCTGTCAGATCCCTCTGGGTGGGGCGTGGGACGGCAAGGTCAGACTTGCTGCGAGCGTGGCCGCAAAGCCAGGGGTCGCACCAAGCGGGGGACATAGGAGGTTCCCAGCTGCGCTGGGACTGGGGCTGTGCTTACACCCTCTGACTTGGGGTTCTGGGGAAGGGCTGTCTGAAGCCACAGCAGCCCCCAGCCCAGGCTGTGCCGAGAGAGCCCAGCGCCGGGCGACCTGCAGGGGCCTGAGCGGCGCTGCTACCGGCCTCTGAGCCAGGAGCGACCCTGTCAACGGCGTGGCACTGCTGCCGTTTCCTGCGTTACACCTGATCTTTGTCACGTTTTTCCCTCTTCCCGACTACTTCTGGGTTATCCGGTAGGCTTCTGTGTTGCCTGTCCTGGGGCTCACCGGGTCTACTTCTTTGGCTTTTAGCCGTTCTTGAGATTGGCAACATGCCTGTCACAACGTCCCGGCGCCCCTGTACCGAGGGGAAGACGCCTGTGACCACGCACGTCAACCTTTTCCGCACACGCTCAAAACCACGTCACCTTTCCGCTCGGTGACATCGAAAGTGTCGCGGGTGAGGCCTCTCCGACTTGCTGGCATGTCCGCCTTCTCCGGCCCGCACCCCTCACGGCCGCTGTCCGTGTCCCAAAGCACGTGCCGCGACAGTCCCTGCAGCGCGGGGCTGGGCCGAGGAGCGCTCCGGCTGCATCTGTCTGGGAAGGCTTCGAGGCACCCTCGCTGTGCGGGGTGTACCTGGGGCCACGGAGCTCTTGGCGGACACTCCCGCCTGCCCCTCAGCAGAGGCCACTCCTGTCTCCCGGCTGCCTGGTCTCGGGCAGGGAGGCTGTGCGCGACGGGGCCCCAAGCCCTGGTGGCTGCTTCCGGGAACCCTGCCTATGATGAGCTTTGGTGTGGCTGTGTGTGTGTGTGTGTGTGTGTTTGCTCTCGGGAGTTTATTAAGCTTCTTGTATCTCTGGGTTTTTAGCTTTCATCCAACTTGGAAAGTCTGGACCATTACTTCTTTCAAGTATCTTTTCCGTTCCTCCACTTACCCCTTCTCCTTCTGGGATTCCAACTCTGCACGTGTCAGACGGAGGCTGTTCCACGGGTCACTGAGCCCCCTCCCGTCATCTTCAGCCTTTCTCCCACCGCATTTCGGGCAGACCCTGTTGCTGGGCCTCCAAGCCCCCTGACCTGCCCTCCTGCGGTGTCTAACTGCCACCACCAGCCGGCGAGCCGCCCGCCTCAGACCCTGCCTGCCGTCTCCAGGCACTCCACTTCTCTCCTTCCGTGTGCGTTTCCCTTCACGTCACTGCGCCTGTGGGACAGGTTTACAGCCGAGTTTCAAGGTCCTTTCTGCTGCTTCTCTCATTGCTCTCGTTTCCAGGTGATTTTCTATTCGGTTATTTTTTTGCCTATTTGGGAGGTCTTGAGTCTTTGCATTAATTCTTTGAATGTCTTGTACTTTTTTGTCAAATGCTGGATGTTAGGCACTTTGTTACTACGTGCTAGAGTTTCATTTTATTTTTTGTATTCTGTTCAAGAATGTTACGGGTTTTTCTGCAGGGCAGTTACGTTGAGGAGTCTGGTCTGACCATTCTAAGGCTTGCTGCACAGCGGCTTTGGCTCTTCCCTTATTCTGGGGTTAACTCTGCCACCCCGCCCCCTGAGGCAGGGCCTTCCGGGGGCTCCTGTGTCTGTGGAACTGCCTCTTACTGACCGAGGTCCCCCCACTCTGGCCTGCAGAGCCTCCTCACTGGTTCCTCTTGCCCAGCCTCGCAGGGCCTCATCCTGGGAATCCACAGCCTGATTTTCAAGGGGACCCTCTCCAGAGTTCTGGGGCTCTTCCCCTGTGTGGCTCCCTCCTCTCCAGCTCTTTGCCCCACGAAGTCCAGCCACCTCTGCTTCCCAACTCCAATCGTCTCAAACTCAGTGCGACCACTGCTCGGATCCCCCGAAACCCAGTCCGAAGGTGCCTCCAGACTGGATTCCAGGGCAACCACAAGGCTCAGCCCATTTGCTGCCCTTCCGTCCCCTCGGGGGCCAGTCTGGCACCGCCTGTTTTCTGACATCTCCTTGTGTTACTCCTTGTGTTCTGTCCAGTTCTCTGGCAGTTGTATCGGGAGGTTAGTTCCCGACCCTGTCACTCCCTGACAGCCGGATATGCTACCGAGGGCCTTGACCCTCACGGCCCTCCTAGACCGAGCGAGCGCAGGCGCTGGGGCTCTGCCCGTCAAACTCCCTGGGTCTCTCTGATGTCCGAGGGCTTGAGAAAGAACCCAAACAATTTCCCACTCACTATTAACCACAGACTCGTGAGAGAGGTAGTGGGAGTCATTCCCACTTCACACAGACAGGCTCCGCGCGGGGCTGTGCTCAGAGCCGTCAGCAGGCAGGAGGCGGGGCTTGAAGTCGCCCTCCCGTTCCGCGCCGCCCACACTGGACGCCTCATCACCAAGGCGTCCCCTCTTCTTGGTGAATGCCGTGGACAGAACGTGCGGTCACAGCGCCTCAAGGCCCTGGGGCCAAGTGGCCTGCCACAGGCAAGACATGTCTGAAATGTCACACTTCTCTCTTAATATCCTGCAACTTTATCAACACTCCTCAAAACGGACTCTTAACGTGGATGTGTCTTAGTGCATGCAAACTGCACCGAGTGAAGTTAGTAAACGTCAGGTAAAGTGAACTACCTAACTTGGTAAAGTGGATTTCAAATGTTAGGTGGCTGTTATGTGGGACACGTCAATATACCACCGTGAGGCAAAGATCTGTCAGGAAAACACTGGCCTTCCTCTCCCAGCTGCCTGGGGCCCCTCCAGCCAGGCAGGGCAGCTGGGTGGCGCCTGCCCCAGCGCCCAGCATCACGCAGCTTTCCTGTGACAGGTACAAGCGAGTCTACAAGGTACACCGGGACGTCTGCTTCAGAGAGAGCTGTGAAAGCACCGGCGTCAAGGAAGCCCCGCACAGGTGCGACCACAGGCACGAGACCATGCTGTGGTTCGCAGGTCGCAGGGCGAGGGTGGCCCTGGGGACGGAGCGCTGGGGGAGGCCACAGGCCTGGAGCTGAGCCAGGCTGTCTGCCCAAAGGTGCCTCCCTCCACAGCCTGTTCCACTAAGAAACCATGTGCACACGTGTACGTGTGAGCACGCAAGGGTGGGAGAAGCTGGGCGCGGTGGGCGCTGAGGGGTGACTCTGGTCACGCACGCACACTCAGCACCCGGTGCTCGAATTGGGAAGCATGAGCGTGGCAGACAGGCCCAAGCACGTGACCACAAGTGTAGCAAGTCTGTTTGCTTTTGACCCGCTCACCCCAGGCTCTTTCCCTGAGGGCTCAAGGCAGCCACCAGAATTCCTACATAAAGCACCGAGTGCATCACATGCCTTCAGAAGAGCCGAGGCTGACCCCCGGGCCCAGTCTTCGCAGACCACCCAGTGACCCCACACAGGGTCTGAGTCACTCAGTGTCCAGGCAGAGCTGAGGCTAGAGGGCATGTCCTTGTCCCCCCGTCGGTAGCTCTGGCCCCGTCACGCTGCATGACTCCCCCAGCCTGCACTTCCCCATCCGGCAGGGACCACACAGACGGAAGGGATGCCCTCCCCTGGGGCACTGGTGGCATCCCCACACTGGGACATGTGAGCAGGCAGCTGGGCGGAGGGAACTCCAGGGTCACAGGCCCACAGTTTATGTTCGGAAACCACCTTCTCTATTTCTTTCAGGAAACAAAGTAATAGCCCAACACTGAAGACGGCATAAGGTACGTTCCTGGCAGCCGGCAGAGCTGCAGGGAGGTGGGGCGTCCCTTCCAGAAAGCTCAGGGGTCCCTTTGTGAGGAACCCCAGGCCAGCTTCAGAATGCTGAGGGGCTGCGTGAAGGAAGACTCCCGGGGCCTCCCAGCACACCACCTGCGGCAGGTGCATCCCCAGGCGGAAAGGAGGCTCTGTCGCCAGAGCCCCCCAAAACCCCTTCCGGCAGCAGCCCCTGGAGGTGGAACCCACCTGACACCTGGTGGGAGGTGGGACTGACAGGTGGGGGCTCGGGAACACTAGGGGCTGGGAGTTTCGGAAGTGCATCCCGACCCTGCGAACGGCCATCTGCTGATAGAAAAAGTGGGGTGTGTGGTGCGGGGCCTCGGCCACCTAACCTCTGCAAGGTCCTAAAGGCTGTCCCTGGGAGGGCCCTGAGCACTCGGGAACCCTGAGAGGAAAGAAACTTCCTGACTGTCTCACCCAGCAGTTCCCAAACCCTCTTGGAAACTCGACCCCGTCTGACCCCATCTCCCTACACATGAACGGCCCAAGTCTCCACAGTCGCCTGCAAGACAGAGACCTCGAGGCCCCTCTACAGCCTGTACCCAGCTTCCTGCGGACCGAGCGCTCCTACCAACACGACGTCCCTGGGCAGCCGGGCAGCTCGCTGCTCGCACTCCACACGCAGCCCGTGCTGCGCGGCAGGAGAGGGAGGGGGCCAGGCCACGCGCAGCTTCACACGCCGGCCGCGGTCATGGCGTGGCTGAGGAGCCTTGTTCCGAGGCCTTCACCAGCAACAGAAGAGCCCTGCGGCCGTGGGCTCACCCCACCCAGGCGGGACCGCGGGTGGGAAGCCCCGAGAGAGCCGTGGCCTCAGGCAGCCCTCTGTCGCACAGGAAGCCACTCAGAGGCATCGCCCCACCTCACACGCCAAAGACACCTGCCCGCCAAGCACGCGCGCTGAGGCCTGCAAGCAATTCAGCACCGGGGCTGCGGACCCACGAACATGGTTTGGTTTAAAATACCGATGCTGCAACGTCACCTGAAAACATCATTTTTAAAAAGCTGCTCAGCAAACCCACTTTTATAAAGACAGCCCAGAAACCCTCCAATGATCAAACACCAGCCTTCAGAGTACTAACGCCTGACACAGTGCAGGGAACATCAGCAGGCAGGACACAGGACACACAGACACACCTGAGGCCACCACGTAAGAACTCACTGCCTCGCGGAGTGACTGGGCGGCCTGCCCGGGAAAGGTCAAGGGCGTCACCGAGCAAAGGAGCAGCTTGTGGTGCTGCTCAAGGCCCCTCCCACGGGAGACACAGCCTGTCCTGGACACACCCACCCCGCCCACGTGCTGCCTTGGCCAGAGAGCCGGCCGAGCCACCGCCCTCCCCAAAGGGAAGACACCACCCCCCTCCTGCCCCTTCACTTCTCCCCCAAGGGCTCCAGGTGCTCTCACTACACTCGGTCCCCTCTCGAGTTTCTGAGGCCCAGGGAGACGAGGTCTAAAACCAGACGGACAAGGACACCCTGCGCAGCAGGGTCCTGGCTGGAGTCTGTCCCCTCTGCGGCTTCTCTCCTCCGGCCTCTATGAGACAGACGCCCAGGCCGGTCCTCTGGGGGAGAGACCTCTAAGTCCCACACTGCCCGCAGCAGCTGAGCCGGAGCCCAGGCCACATTTCCCCAGGGGCCGCCCGTGCTGCGAACCGGCAGCCGCCATGGCAGGAGCCCTGGATGAGCAAGGCCGTCAGCAGAAGCCTTAGCAACACCCAGAACCCAGTTCCGGATTCTCAGCTCCAAACCAGGGGCAGGGCCCTCCCCCTGAGACCCCGCAGCAGCTGTCACCGACCCACTGGCTGTCCGCACAGCAGAGGGCGGGGCGGGGGCAGGCCACCTCCCCCGGGGCCCCTCGCTGGGGAGTGAGGGCTCGCGCCCACCACCGGCCGGCAGACTGTGAAGGAGAAAGTGCTGGTGCTCAGACGGAGTCAGACACCCAGCCGCCACGTTTTCTGTACGGGCCAGGCGGCGTGGCCGGCTCCGTGGACCAGGCGGTCTCTGCCAACCCAGCGCCGCGCTCGAGCGCAAACGCAGCTGTACGCACGTGCCGAGCCGGCTAAGGCCGCGCCCCAGGAGAACCTGATGCGCAGAAACACGGTCCTCTGGGCCATGCTCGGCTAGCCCCCACCCCGGCTGCGGCCGTACGCAGAGAGCGCCGTCTGGATGACGAGTCGCACCGTGGCACCCAAGACCCTGCCCGGAGTGTCATGGAAGCGCTCCACAAACCTTGCTGCAGGTGCCTGGCTGCCAGGCCTGAAAGACGCAGGCAGACACCGTGGGGGGGCGAGGCCAGAGGTTTGGGATCCTCTCAAACCACGACTCACGCCAGCACCCCCCCTTACCGGGCAGCTCTCTGGCAGGCAGACGCATGCCGCTGCCACACACCGTGGTCCAGCACCTTCTGAGCAGCTCTCCCTTCCCTCTGGCATGTGAGGTCACGGCCAAGGTCAGCCCACCCTCCACCTCCTAGGCACTGTGACAGGTGACCCCACTGGCGCTGGAGCCCCTCTGCGTCTTCACCGATGCTGCCACCGAAAGGGCTTTCCTCTCATCTTTGTAAAAACATTTGTTAAAGAATTAGAGTACATTTTAGACTTCCTATTTTTATTAGAATTACGTGTGCATATATCTGTGCATCACACCATCTGTCCTTGTCAGAAAGGAGGATTCGTCGTTTTAAGAAGTCTTCTACTGCGTTCCAGAATGTCCCTAACCTCAGGGCCACCTGAAGGGGAGGGACGGTTGAGCCCCATCAGGGGCTCCAACCCACGACCATGAACACGGGCTGCTGACTCCTGCTGTGACCCTGGAACCTGTCACTGTGCATCCATGTAAGCTACAGCATCACTAGCAAATGGCAAGACCAAGTGACATCACTGAAAAGTGGGCGAAACTTTCTGTGGCCACACTGACCCAAGCCCCTCAGCCACGAGACAAACGCTGACGTGCTCCAGGTCTGGGCTTAGAAGCGTTCGTTCCTACAAGGCACAGTGTGCTGGATCCTGAGCTTGGTGCTGCGTGGTCTTATGATTCACCCACTTTGATGTTGCACAAATTATCCAGTGAAAAGAATTCCTGACATTAAAGGAAATTACAAATCATCCTGGAAACATTCCTGGTGAGCTTTCCTAAGTCTCCTTCGCAAAACGCCTTCCTCGAAAATACTCACCGTCCACCCAAGGAAATTAGTAACCATGGATCAGATAACTATCAGGCATAAATGTTTATTTCTGCCAAAATGACAGGGAGTGACTGTGAGCATCAGAGTTAGCCACCTGCTGACCAGCCTGGTGACCTGACCATTCGGTCAGGCATCGGTTTAGGGTCCTGCTCGGTCCCATGCTGGTCACATGGATGCCACAAAATGGACAGTGGGAACACGGGCACGTGGAGAAATGTCTTCGTTTTCAGTAATTTCTGGCCACAGCCAAGAAAGAGAAAGACAAGTGTCCCTTTCCCCTATGCAGCATGGCTGTCAGAGGAAATGGAGCCGCTCTGCCATCAGGAGCCCAGTGGGCAAGGGCCACCCTGTGTCACCAACCTCCAGCACCTTTCCTTGGCTGGACCAGCTCCCACCAGCTGACCAGGGCCACGAGGTCCAGCTCACAGGGGCAGAGGTCCCCTGAGCTATTTGTGTTTTGCAAACAACGCCTTTCTTTTTGCAGTTGAATGGGGAACAGGAGCCAGGGAACGCAAAAGCCCATGCCTCGGTTCAGCGCTGAATCCCCCGGAAAACAGAGCTCAGGCCTGCTGACTGTGTCCCAGTGCACGGGAAAGGAATGCTCTACAGCATCAGCCCAAGGAAGGGTGCCCAGAACGTCCTAGGACGCACCAACCCTCCCCTGTCTCAGAGCTCAAGCCATCAGGGCTGGGCCCTTGACCTCCAGGCCTCAAATCGCTGCTCAGACTCACAGGGTTCCTGAGGGGACTTCCTCTTCTTTGGTGTCATGGAGCTCCAGGGGGGCTCCCCGGAACGCCACCCTGACCAGACCCCGACCCACCCGGCCCAGCCGTGTTCAGGTGCTCTTCTCCTCTGGCATCAGAAGCCCCCCACAAAAGGATGGGGCTGCCTGGCTGGGTCGGCTCCACGGCCCCTTCCGTTCTGGCAAGCCCCAAGCTAGCGCTCCTCGCTGCCAGAGATGTCAGGCCCCAGCGTGGCCCGCTGGCTGTGGGTGGGCACAAAAGCCACGTTCCCGAGGCCGGAGGCAGGCCTGCCCCTCAGCGAGGGGTGCCCAGCACTGTGCTGGCAGAAGCAGCTGCGCCACAGGAAGCCAGCGATCACTGACCCACCCGCCCTGCTCTGCTGTACACTGAACGCCATTAGGAAGCAGCACTTCCGGGTCAAATACACGAGTCTCTTTGTGGAAAGCTTGCTACTTGTTTTCATAAAATAAAGTGCTGTGATGTACTAAAACCTCACTGTCTTCTCTTAATTGTACCTTTAGCACTAGGAGGACATAGGAGATGACCCCAGAAGCATGCTGTCATGGAATGACTCCCTACAGCTACTACCAAGAAAAAAAACCCAATTTTGATGCGCTGAGTTCCCGGTTCTAACGGCTGGGAGCCAGTCTTTTATTCACAATAGAGCAGGGCCCTCTGACCTTCTTTTCAGGTGATCTATAATAATTTCTCATCAAAAGACCAGTTTGGGGATGAAAAATGGCCTGAGAAGATCCAAGTGAAGGTCCCAAGGGCTTTGGGAGAATTAAAATGTCCTCAGATGTCCCCAGGCCTCTGTCACAGCTCCTCCTCCTCCCAGTCCTCATCCTCTTCACCGGGGCTTTCGTCACCAGGCATGGGGCTCTCAGATTCCGCCTCCATCTCCCGAGCCAAGAGCTTCTTAAACACTTCAAACTCCTCAGCAGACGAACAGGCCGTCCTGGCCAGGAACTCGGCTTCCGAAACTCGGAGAATGTCCTTGAGCAGAGGGTTGGGGACCTGCGTCTGCCCCTTCTTGTCCGGGGTCTGGTACCGTCCCAGGCGCTCCAGGAAGGTGTGCCTCTGCCTGGTCTTGGTGATGGGGAACTGCAGGAAGTCGGTCCTCACAATGTCCACGTGCTTCACCCCCATCCTGAAGTAGGCGTACTGCAGACACAGGCAGGTGAGGTCTGAGGGCAGGCCCCCCGACCTGCCGCGCCACAGCCACAGCCACGGCACACTCACCTGCGCACGGCATTCGGGAAGAGGCCTGAACGGCAGCGCCCTCGGACCCCCGTCTACATGAGGGCTGACAATTTTCAAAGCATTTTTAAATTCATCTTGAGAAAAATGCAACAGGAAATAAAGGGCAGGAGGGGGAGATGAAGCTCTATTTTTCTTCAGACTGGGGAGGAAAATGGTGAGTACAAAAAGTACAGACCAAAAAGTCAGAAAACATCGAGGGATCTGACCTGAGTCATCGTCATTGTTACCGAAAACTTAGGGCAACTGTCACAACCACGTTTCTGAAATCAACGTGCAAAAGAGGATCCAGCGCTAGGAAGGTTTTAGCTATTTTTACATTACCTCCTTCAAACAGGCCGCACCTGGGCTCTGAGACCTGGGCAGGGCCGTTCACCATTAATGACAGGAAAGCTGCAGAATCGGTGTCGCCAGACCCTCACCCACAGAGCTGAGCCTGAGCACCCCAGAGCCCATGGCCACCCCCCAGGCACGGTCTGCCCATCTTACCTGGAACTTGTACTCCAGCTCACCGGGATCCGCCCGAAGAACGTGGGGGCACCTGTGCAAAATCTCGGTCACCTGCTGTGCTGTGAACAGGCACTTCTCCCTGAGAACCCTGACGATGCTGTCGAGGTCCCGGTGGCACATGGTGAGAACTTCGGGGCAGCAGTGAAGCACCTTCCTCAGTCTCCCTGCAGGACACAGAGAGGGCAAGCGCACCAGCTCAGGGCGTTCCAAAATCCAGGGGGCTGGCCACACCCAGCTCAAGCCGGCACTTTCAAATCGAACACGGACCGCCCTCCCCTCCGTGGGTGCCAGCCCCCAGTGTCTTCCCAGCAGTGCGGTGGAAGCGGTGACCAGAATGGCCCATCGCCCCGCTGACACCCTCACTCCTCAGACTCGCCAACACCCCCACCTCCACCATGTTCCTGCCTCCTCCGGCCTCCCCGCTGAAAGGCAGCTACTCCGTGTTCTAGGGTCCCCTTCCCGCCTTCTCACCAAGGAAAGAATTTCCCAGGGATTTACTGGAAAAGTCAGACAGTAAGATGAGTGACAGTGTCCCCTATGTTGGGGCTTTGGGCTGAGGTTTCCTTCCATAATAAAAGTCACAGATGCCTGAGCCCAAGAAAGGGGCTCCATGACCACAATTCTCAGCGTAACAACAATGCATGACCACAAACACCGACATCCTGGTTAGCGGGAAGACCATCTATTTTACCCACGGTGGGGCACTGCGCACGAAAGGGGCCCTATTAGCTGTGTCAGAATTAACTGGCTAAGCCAAGACAACCTGGGTGAACGGAGGGCATGCAGGCCTCCTACAGGCAGCTGAGGAAAGCTACACCTGGAAACCTGAACTCACTTACTTGCACGGCTAGTTAAAATCTGCCTAACAGCTGAGCTAGTCGCTGCCTTGCTGAAATGGGCCGGAAGTGAATTTCAGGAGTTTAGACCTTGTAGCTCAAGGCCACGCTGGGCTTGCTCCTCTATGATCACAGCACACAAGGCAGAGTTCAGCCTGCCCGCCTACACCGCAACGGGCATCTGTTCGGGGAACCACACACGCCTGTCTTTCTCTCCTCTCCCGGAGGAGGCCTGCCCAGCGCCTCGGAAACAGCGGACCCACAAACCTCGTCCCCCCAACAGCATCTCACCAGGAAGAGTCAAGAACGAAAAAACAAAACAGTGCAGCTCCCACGGCACAGTGGAGACCCTCACAGGCCCCCAGCCCCCAGAGTCCGTAAACAAATCCAGTGAACTTCCAGGGTCCTTGCAGGCAAGAATCTTGGTGGGGGTGGGCGTGGTGTCTGGAGGGAAGGGCCACTCCACCAGCTTCCCAGGACGGAATCGCCTTGACAAGGGACTAAGTCTCTGGCTTCACACCATACAGACAGCACGGAGACCACGTCAAGTCATTTAAACATCAGCGGTTACGCGGACACACACGTCCTGACAGCACAGATCAACATCTACCTGCTGAGCGCGCACCACGTGCGTGCTCCGGTCCCAGGTGCTGGAGTCCCCACCGTGAACAACCCAGGCAGGAGTCCCAGTCTGTCACGCAATCCCCCCTCCCTCCAGCAGTGCAGGCCACTCCTCTGCCTCAGCCAGAACGCACTCACGCACCCCTCCACAGACTAACGCTCACCCGGGCCCTCTGTTCCCAAGCTCTGACCCGGCACGCTCCTCACAGGCCACAGCGTGTACCTTCTCCAAGCCCCAGCTTCCGCAGGTAACTGGACCGCTTCTTCACGTGCATCACAGGCAGCTTCAGTAACTGAGGACTGTTCTTCAAGGCCACGTACACAGGCTCTGGATTCACACCCAAGAGTATTAATTCTGAAACGATGTCCAGCAGCTGTCGAGGGTGGATCCCTGGTTGTATGCTGAGCAGTTCATGAGCGTGGACGCCACTGAAACCCATGTCCAGGAGGGAGCTGATGACCTCCTCTTGCTCCAAGGATGCTCTGTCCACAGGAGCCCTCTGTTTCTCCAGGGGGCCCCACGTGAGGCTCGCCTTGCACTCTGGTTCCTGCACACGCTTTCCAGATTCCACGCGGGATAGCCCCCCATGGCCCCCTCCACTGGAGGCTGTGGTCAGTTTACACAACAAGAGGGCTGGTGCCCTTCTCTGTTCTCCAAGATGAGGAGTCCGCACAGCGATGCAGGCCCAAGTGAGGGGGACCAGGCGGTGCCAATCCAAGACCTGTGTGACGCAGCACAAAAGGGAGTTACTTCCTCACCATCCCTACCATCCCACTCCTGGGTGGGCACCACAGGATTTGTGAGCAGGGTCCCACACAAACAGTGTTTATAATAAATCTGCGGACTTCCGGCCAAGATGGAGGCGTAGGTGGACACACTGTGCCTCCTCGCACAACCAAAATTAAGGACAACAAAGATTTAGAAACAAGAAAACAACAGACTGATAGAAAATTGAGCTGTATGGAAGTCCAATCATTCATTCAGACTAGTAAGAGGGACGGAGTTGCGGCAGGAAAAAGTGGAGGTTGGCAGACCCCGGGCACGGGGTGGCAACAGTGCAGACCCAGTAAGGCCACACAAGGCGGCTGGCTGACCGGGTGGGTGGTCCCACATTCACGAGCAGATAATTCAGGCGAAGGGGAAGCAGCGGAAGGGACTGGAAGGGACTGGAATCAGAGAGGGAGTGGAGTAGGCGCCATTGTTCCCTCTCCGACCCCACCGCCCCATACAGAGTCACTACCCAGGGGCTGGGCTGACCCACCCTGGGGAACACCTAAGGCTTCGCCCCTCACTACATAACAGCCTCAACCAAACCAAAAAAACCCAAAAAACAAAAAACAAACAACAACAAAAACAAAACACACAACCCAAAAATGGCTCAAATGGGAGATCAAAGCCCCAGAGTCAATTCATCTGAGCGACCAAGAGATAGCCAACCTATCAGATGCACAGTTCAAAGCCCTGGTGATCAGGATGCTCACAGAATTGGTTGATTTTGCTCACAAATTAGATGAATAAATGAAGGCTACAATAAGTGAAATGAAGAAAAATGTACAGGGAACCAACAGTGATGGGAGGACAACTGGGACTCAAATCAATGGAGTGGACCAGAAGGAAGAAAGAAACAACCAAACAGAAAAGAATGAAGAAACAAAAATTCAAAAAAATGAGGAGAGGCTTAGGAACCTCCAGGACATCTTTAAATGTCCCAACATCCTAATTATAGGGGTACCAGAAGGGGAAGAGGAAGAACAACAAGTAGAAAAGTTATTTGAACAAATAATAAAGGAGAACTTCCCCAATCTGGCAAAGGAAATAGACTTCCAGGAAGTCCAGGAAGCTCGGAGAGTCCCAAAGACACTGGACCCAAGGAGGAACACACCAAGGCACATCATCATTACATCAGCCAAGATTCAAATGAAGGAGAGAATTCTAGAAGCAGCAAGGGATAAGGGCACAGTCACCTACAAAGGAGTTCCCATCAGACTGTCAGCTGAGTTCTCAAAAGAGACCTTGCAGGCAAGAAGGGGCTGGAAAGAAGTATTCCAAGTCATGAAAGGCAAGGGCCTACATCCAAGATTGCTCTATCCAGCAAAGCTGTCATTTAGAATGGAAGGGCAGATAAAATGCTTCTCAGATAAGGTCAAGTTAAAGGAGTTCATCATCACCAAGCCCTTATTACATGAAATGTAATCTAAGAAAAAGAAGATAAAAAATAGGACAGTAAAATGACAGCAAACTCACAGATATTAGCAACCACACCTAAAACAAAAGCAAACTAAGCAAACAGCTAGACCAGGAACAGAACCACAGAAATGGAGATCACATGGAGGGTCAGCAACAGGGGAGTGGGAGGAGGAGAGAGGGGGAAAAGGTACAGAGAATAAGTAGCACAGATGGTGGGTAGAAAATAGACAGGGGGAGGGCAAGAATAGTGTGGGAAATGTAGAAGCTAAAGAACTTATGACACATGGACATGAACTAAAGGGGGGGAATGTGGGTGGGAGGGGGTGTGCAGGGTGGAGGGGAATGATGGGGAAAAATGGGACAATTGTTATAGCATAATCAATAAAATGTATTTAAAAGTATTTTAAAAATAAAATGAAATGAATAAAGAAAGAAATCTGGGGAAAGCAATCTGCAAAATTGGCTCAGTGGATTGAGTGCCGGCCTGCAAACCGAAGAGTCACCAGTTCAATTCTCAGTCAGGTTCCCAGTAGGAAGCGGGCAAGAGGCAACCACACATTGTTGTTTCTCTCCGTTTCTCCCTCCCTTTCCCTCTCTCTAAAAATAAAATCTTAAAAAATAAAAAAGAAACCTCCAAAATCCTATCTGAACACGCAGAGAACAGAGCATTCCAAGTGCCCTTCAGCTTTCGCGGTGGCAGCCGAGGGGACAGAACGAGGGTGGAGGGGACAGGGGAGAACTATTTCGAGGCCACCTGGTCAAGTTCTCCGGGTGCCTGGCGGGGGGTGGAGGGAGGGCGGTGCTGCTCCTCTGCCCGCGACGGTTCAGAGCCTGGGGGCAACTCGCAACGGACAGTCGGATTAACAGGAAGAAACCTTCAGGGCGGAGACAGGGAGCACTGGGCTTCCCGGGAACAAAGGGCGGGAGAAAGTCTGCCACGGCGTTTAGCTCGCACGGACGCAAGGGGTCTTCCTCTCCTTCGCGGCCGCAGACTCCCAAAGCGGAGGATCCGTGGCAGCCTCGCCCGCGAGGGTTCCCGCTGTTGGTGGTGAGAGAAACTCCGACAAGGAAACGTTTCCAGGTTGCAGTAACTTTCACGCCCCCTGTGGGCGCCAGCTCGGCCCCACTCGCGAAACCGGCTCCTCCCGCCGGTGCCCGCGTCCACATCCATCCCACCAAGCACCCTGCTGGGTACCAGGAGCCTATGGGAAAACTGCACGCAGATTCCCCGCTGACTTCGAGAAGCCTCAGCGGCCGCTCCCGCGCGAAGCGAACGCAACACCGCCGCCGCCCTTCCCGCCGGGGCCCCGCGGTCGCCGCCTGCCACTGCCTCGACCCCCCTCGCCCTCACCTGCCGGCCAAGCGCCGCCATAACGCGAAGACCGCAGCGACTCCGGCGCCGGAAGCAGAACCCCTTCGTTCCGCCACTTCCGCCCTCCTGGGTCCGCCGCTCCAGCCTTCCCCCGAGCACGGGCGAGTGTGCGAAAAGCGCGTTCCGCCGCGTCGCTGGTCAGTCAGTGTCTCCCTGGGGGCCCCGAAGAGCGCGGGTCTCCGCCGGGTCCCCACTGTCTCCGCAGACTCTGCCCCCCAAACCCCGGGGACCTCTCCGCGGGTCCCGACCAGGCTTGTGCCGCGGCGCAGGCGCCTTGCGTGGAAGAGCCTCCCGAAGCCGTCGCACTTTGGGGGACGAGGCGTCCCGCGCGAGCGTGCAGCCCGTGTGAAGATGCTTGGGGTTGTCCCTCCGCGAAAACCTGCGCCCAGCCTGAAGGCCGAGGACACCCACGCTGCGGACGGCGCGTTCCGGAGAGTCAACGTTGCTCCGGAGCTCCCGCGTCCCGTTTCCCTGCTGAAACGTGGAAGCTGGGTCTGGCTTCCACTCGGGAAGCCAGTGACGTTTCAGCCGAATGTGTTATTAAACAAAACACGTGCATGGTCGAGAGCCTGCGAAGGACGGGTCCGGGGACGGCAGCCTGATCCCCCGTGGCGGGGCGGCGAGGCCCGCGGCCCTTTGTGCACCAGGTTGGGGAAGACAGACGTTTCCACAGACGAAGGGGCGGGAGAAGGCAGGCGGGGTCGGAGGAAAAGTGTTTGCCCTGCGACCCCTGGTGCATCCGGGCTGTTCTCCGCGGATAATCATAGAAACAGGCCCCTGGGCGGAAGTCAGTGCACACACGAGGGAGCCTGCCGCCTTTGCTGGTTTTGCCCTGTTGTTCACCGACAACCTATGCTTGCCTCCTCCTGCGACCCCTCGGCCGCTGTCACTAACTCAGGACATCGCAGAATGTTCTGCTTGTCATGTATTCGTAACAGATTCATCTCTAGGCCTGTGATCATTCAGGTGTCGGGCCTACACCTCGTTCCAAAACGGGTGGTTGTGAAAGAGGATGAAATGGTGAGCTCTTGGCGGCCTAAATCCTACCACCCGTGAGACCCAAACCTTAATTTATAAGCATTTCTTCTTGTTTTACCTACTTGTTTCTGAGCTGAGAAAAGGGACCTGATTCTCACGGATAGTTTACAGAGTTCCTGCTCTGTGCCAGGCACTAGGCTGGGTGCTGAGATGTATCCTTTTGGTCAAGGAGTTTATCAAAGAAAAGGAAGGTTATTATCTGTGTGGAACCGAAGAATTGGTTGGTTTTCATCTTTCTTCTTAAAATGGCACCTCAAAATAAATTAATGCTTTTACACCCAAAGCCTGAGAAAATCCAGGAGCCAGCCCCACACGCTGGAAAGAACCAAGGAACCTAAGCAGTCCTCCAGCCCCTGAAATAAAGGGGCGGCTGGGGTGCAGCAACTGCTCTGAAAGTCGATAGCACCTGGGTTTGTTCTACAAACTCCGCTCTGGACTCCCTGGAACACGGGCAGGGAAATGCGTCAGCCTCGGACTCGGGACTTTACTGCTGGGATTCTCTCTGTGAGTAACACTCTCACAGTAGCAAACCTGCTGCTGCCACCAAGTCAAGTGAGTTCTAGTTATTTTTTCTTCTAAGGAAGGAAGTTACTGGACAGTGAGGGCTTTGCAGTTATCAGTCCATTGCCCATCTGTCTGGAAACAGCATTCTGGAACTTCTTTGTGTTATAAACATCATAAACACTACAAGGATGAACGATTTGGCTTTTTTCTACAGGCTTTAAAAAACACATTCCTAAAAACCCTGCCTTTACTGCCCGTACTGGAGGAGGGGACCTGCTCAGTGCCTTGTGATGGCTGCAAGCTCAGCAGCACTTTCTAAAAGGAAGCAGTTGAAAAAAGAACATTAACTGTTTTCTGAGAGTCCTAAACTGTGAACACAGCTGACTGCTTCCTAAATTGATGTGGACACCGGCCTGCAGTGTCCGCGTCATTATGGATGAAATGAGACATTCATGCAGACTACGGAGTCGGTGGAGGAAAAGGGACAGCGTGGCTTTTCTCTCAAGGGGAGCAAAAGCCCTCGGCCTCTGGCCTCCGCCATGACAGGCGTTTATTGGGATTCTCCCCCCATCACATGATGGTCCTCATTTACTGTGCGCAGCTTCGCTTTAGGGGGTTACCTTTCACAGACAACAAAGGAGAGGATGCCGCTAATGACATCAGAGAAGGATATTTGCAAATGGAAATGGGAAAAGTGGTCGAACCGGTTACATTCATCCTAGGAAGGTTTAGCAGATTCTAGGAAGCTACTTTGCAGTCAATGTTTGCTGCCTCAATTCAGGGTGAGGGAGTTTCAGCAAAAGCAAGACTCAAAGAGGCCAAGGTACAAATGCAGGCCTGATTCCCACGGGAGAACCCACCCGTGGGCATGGGTCCTGTGCCTCTCCGAGTGGGAGTTGGGCCCACGCCACGCAGAACATTCTCCTGCATGAAGTGAACACTGGAAGCTGAGCGCAGGCCCTTCCTGCAGGCAGCCTGGCCCCACACCCCGCCAAGGGCTCTGGGCAGGAGGAGCCTCGGAACCTGCAGAGAATAATGACGTGGGGGAAAAAAGGTGTGGGGGGTTGTAGTTTGGGGTTTTTTCCCTTTTATTTCAGTGGGGGAAATGAAAGGTTTTCCTCTTACCCCTAACTGCACCCTCCCCGCCAACAGATACAAAATAGAGGCTGAATTTCAGGTGCTGGAGCTAGCTGATTGGCTCGGACGGGCCCTGGGACCTGGGCAGGTGTGGGACAATGACACCCAGGGCTGGATGCCCCCACTTCAGGGAAGAGGGGAGACCGGCTGGGGGCACTGTGGGAGGACGGCACCGCACACCGGAGCCCGGGCAGATGGCGGGTCGGCCCTAAGGGGCTGCACGTGGACGGAAGGGAGGAGCCTGAGGACACACACTCCAGCCTCCGTGGACTGAGCAACTTGCAGAGCCCCACCAGGAAGGGGCCCCCAAACTGCCTGCGACTGAATCTCCAGGGCTCCCCGCACCCGCACTGCGGAAGCGTCCACACAGTCCAAGTCAGGGCCGTTGATGACTATCAAAAGTGCTTTAATTTGGAAAATGATCAAGGAAATAAATTAATGAGATACCCTGGTCATTGGTTCTACAAATTTTACCTATTCTAGCAAACAAACTCTGGGTCAGAGAAAACAAAACATGTGTATGTATACAGAGGAAAGAATTTAAAAATGCTTCCAAGCCTCTCAGAAGGTCACAGACTCAGAATTCAATCGAACCTGACAACGTTTTTTCTAGGTTATGAAAACAGGAACTCCACGTCTGTTTTCTAGCCCTAAAGTGACAGCATCGCTGGCTTCTGTTCTGGCCTTTATCAAACTCACACGAGTTTTTAGGGGGATTGGGCCCAATCTTGAGAACTACTTTCCCTGAGTGGACGGCCCATTAGGGGGTGCCCCGGGGCCCGAGGCCCCACACTCCGGATGCTGAGCAGCTTCGCTGGGGCTCCTGCTCTCCACCTCCAGACTCTCAGAGGACAGAACTCCACTTTCTGGAGAAAGAAGAAGACACTGTATCACATGCTAACAACACACACTCTCAAATACTTGGCTTCTCTCTGAAGAATTCCTATGAGCAGAGGACACCAGAGGGACCTTTCAGAACCCAACTGGCCATGCCCCAGGGCTCCCAGGCTGCCAAGGTGCTGCAGGGCGGCCGTGCCCAGAGCCACTGACACCAGTGGGCCCAGCCTGCCCGGAGCAGTGGGGCCGGACACACGGCTGCTGCCTGGCTGTGCAGCCAGCGGCCCCAGAGCGCTGGGCTCGCGGTCGGGCCGCAGCTTCCCCTTCACCCCGCTCAGAGCCCCAGCCTCGGCCCCTCTGTAGGTGCCACCTCCTGAGAGGCTCCCATGGGCCCTCACCCACCTCAGAGGCCCACGGCCAGCCCCAAGCCCCAGTGTGCCCAGGGGCCTGTGAAACAGGATCCAACCCCACCTGCCGTCTCCCAGCTGGAGACCCAGGACAGCGTGCAGTGGGGGCCGCCCTCCTCCCGGGCCCGGAAGGCAGCCCAAGGAACCCACTCACCCTCCTGGCTCATAGGCCACGCCTCTCACCTGGCTGGTGGATCCCACACACCTCCTCCCAGGTATAGTCAGCAAGGTTCACAGGCTGTGTCACCCAGGGGTCCGTCACCAGCTTCTCCAAGGTGACACGCTGCTCAGGAACAGGCTGCAGCAGCCCAGCAATGAGCTTCATGAGATCTGGGGACATAAAATCCCACCCTAGGCATGGGGTCGGGAGACCATCTGTGGTCCAGCCTGGGGTCAAGTACAGGGCGTCTCAAAACCCTGGTCCCGTCTACCCCCCGTGACCACTGTGACTGGGTAGCAGGTGGCCCTGGAACCCCCATTTTAGCCAGCACCCAGGGCTTTTGGGGCACAGGGCCTCCCGCTGCGCTTTGAGAAAGGCCACAGGAGCTGTCTGTCTCACCACCTGAGACAAGAGTGGGGTGTTCGAGACCCTGCCCCGTCACACGGTGCGAGGAGGCCCCTGACTGTGGCCTGTGCTTGGGGGCTGTGGCTGTGCAGAGCCAAGAGTGATCGGGTGCGTGACAGAGGGGAGGGTGGCAGCCAGCAGGGGTCCCAGAATCCGGAAGCCAGCTGAGCCCTGCAGTCCTCCCGGGCAGCCGTGGGGCGACCACCACCCCTCAGACGCAGGGACTGCAGCTCTGACCCCGTGGCGTGAGGGGTGGGGCCTCTGGGAGGCGACAGGGTGCTTGGAAGAGGCCGTGAGGGTGGGGCGCCAGGGATGGGACTGGGCCCCCCTGAGAAGGGAGGCCCGGAAGCTTGCTCCGCCCGTCCGCCACCAGGGGACACACAGGACAGGCCGGCGGCTGTGGACAGGAAGAGACTCTGACCAGGTGCTGCGGCGCCTGAACCCCGGACGCCCAGCCTCCACCGCAGGAAGTAAACGGCTGTGGTGCGAGCCCCTCGTCTGCAGGAAGTGTCCCAGGCGCCTGAGCTGCCGGAGACGCAAGCTTGCGGCCGAAACAAAGCACCAGGCCCAGGCCTGCTGCAGGGACACTCGTCCTCTTGGCATTTGCATCGATAAGAGACGACGGGATCACAGAACGCCAAGGTCAGGGGGCCCCAGGGCCCTAACCTGAGGGTGGCCGCAGACTCGGGCAGTCCTGCCCAGCCACAGGCCCGCAGCCGCCTCCCTGCGCCAGCCCTCACGGCAGAAGCAGCCCGAGCTCCCGCTCCTGGCCCACGGGCAGCTTGCGGTGTGACACACCCAGGCTTCCTGCCACAGGAGCGGCGGGGGGTCAGGCGCCTCCACAGCCCCTCCCCACCGACGGTCACTGCCACGGCCGGGCCCACAAGCACCAAGGTCTACCAGAACCGCCCCTGGGGCCGGGAGGGGGCGCTCACAGCCACAGAGCTGTCCCCACATTTTCAAGTCCAATTCTACTCGTCCTCCTGCGTCCTTCTGCGGGCACCAAAGCACCAGGGGGCTGGGACGGCGGAGGGAGCGGAGACCAAGGGAGATGGGAGGGCGGGGGCGGGGGGGGGGCGCTGGCTGCGGCCCTCTCACCTTCCGACACCAGGTACGGGGGGTTGAGGGCGGCCTCCGTGGTCTCCTCCACCTCACAGAAGGGGTTCTCCTCAAAGATGAGCGTGTACAGCGTGACTCCCAGCGACCACATCTCCAGCTCCGGCCCCTCGTAGCTGCGACGGAAGGGCGCTCAGTCCAGGCGTGTGAGCCCGAGTCCCATCCCCCGAGATGGTGCCCAGGGACGCTCGCAGCACCCCGGCCCGGGCCCCATGTCCACGCGTCTGCCCCAGCCGGCACCTCACGCTGGGAGAGGCGGGAACACAGAGCCTTGGGGCCCCGTCAGCTGAGACCAATTCAGGAGCGGGACACCCCCGCGAGGACCACACAACGTGCCCGGCTCGAGGCAGCAGGGACAGCGTCCCCCTGGGGTGGGGCTTCCTGGAGGCGGCAGCCACGGGGAGCACGGCAGCTCCAGAGCAGGCGCCCCTCAGAAGCACTCAGGGGGAGACTGGTGCAGGTGGGAACCCTTAAGGACGGGACAAGGACCTCTTCGGGGTCAGAGGAGAAGGGGAACCAGCAGGTGCAGGGCAGGGGCCCAGGGGGCGCAGCTCCGGGGGGGAGACACCGGACATTGCGGTCGCTGCTGCCTCCTGTCCTCAGAAACACCCTCCGCCCGGCCACCACACTCCGGACACCAGGAGACGTGGCCACCGGACCCTTACACGGTTCAGCCCCGATCCTCACGACAGCAAGATAAACACCACGGGTCTCATGGAGAAGAGGTGAGGCCGAAGCTGCTGCCTGAGGGGCCCTGGAGCTGGGCTGCCGGCCCCGCACCCGCCCTGCGCTGCTGAGGCAGCTGGTCGCTCGGGTCTGCAGCTCGGGGCGTGATCGGCCCAGACAGAGGGTGTGGGAAGCGTCTCACCAGCCCGCAAGTTTGGACGAGGCAGCTGGGAGAAACTGGTGCGTGAGCAGCAGGCCCAGGACAGAGCCTTCTGCCACCAAGGACACCCCAGGAGTCCGGGGGTTCAGGCAGCAGAACACGGGGGGGCGGGTGACAGGAGGGGCCGGGAGCGTGCAGATCACTGAGCAGCGGTGGGGCCTCGGCGGCTGAGCAGGGAGGGGTCGAGGGGACGGACCTCAGGGAACCGTGCGGCTCAGGGCTGCAGGAGCGGCAGCGGGAACGTCAGATGCGACGGTGTTTGCTTTTGCCTCATTTTGGTTTTGTGGACGCAGATTTCAAGAGTTTTGAAGGTGGAAGAGAGAAATTCAACAGAGGAGGACGGGGGCCCGGCAAACTCCGGGGGGGCCCGAGAGGCAGCGCGTGGGCCGTGTGGCCTCTGCCGCTGCCCCTGCCCTGGGCTGCGCAGCAGCCCCCGCCGCCGCGTGCCAGCGAAGCTCATTCACAAGCGCAAGCGGCGGCGATGGGCCCAGGGCCACACTCGCCCAGCCCTGGAGCGGACGGACGTGGACGTGAGGGAGGCAGCAGCGCCGCTGAGGAGGGATCTAGGACCCGAGCTCAGACACCCTCAGGCCCGCGAGATGGAGGGCACGCAGGGCGGAGGGCGCCTGCAGCCCGCCGGGCGAGGGGAGAGCTGAAGAGGCACCGGGCGGGGGCGCCCTGGGGGGCAGGGCCCCGAGCGGCTCCGAGGCACAGGGCGGGGGCGGGGCGGCAGCAGGTGTCTCGGGCCCGTGGACACGCAGCCCCTCCATCAGTGACCAGGCGATGCCCACGGGCGCCCAGACGCCAGGGCAACCGCGGTCTGACTCAGGACAGACCTGCAGCCCCGGCTGGCGGCTCGGGCGGTGGGAGCAGCGTCCCGCTCGCCACCGAGGCCGTGGGTCCGATCCCCGGTCGGGTACATACAGGAGGCACCCAACTGATGCATATCGAGTAACACTGATGTTTCTGTTCCCCCCTCGCAAATCAATAACCACGTCCTCAGGGGAGGATAAAAAAATGTTTTCTAATTTGGAAAAAGGAACTCCAGGGCTCCTCGCAGACAACCGCCCTCAGCGCGTCCCTGTCTGCGGCTCTGCACGCGACACAGGCGATGGGGCAGCTTCTCTAGTGCGGCCTCCTGCCCCCTGAGGACAGGAAGCCAGCCCTTCTGCCCCTGGGGCCGGCGCGTGGGCCAGGAGGGCCGCGGACGGGACGCGGGCAGCCTGCCGCCCTCGCTGCCCGACACTGAGGTGGAACGTGACCCGGGCGGCAATCGGGGTCCCGTGCTCGCCTGCCCAGGCCCCACAGCCCCTGGCTCCCCGCGCGGACACCGGGCCACTGTGCCCCGGGGCCTGCTCCCCCGGGGGGACACACGAGCCGCCTCAGGGCCTCTCCCCGCAGACCCTGCCGTCCACGGGCAGCGAGTTATTACTCCTGCCGCAAAGAACAGGCTCGGCTGATACGCTTCGCTTATCTAGAGAGCCCGTCCTCCGGCATCTCCCCCCTCCCTCGACCGTCAGTTGCGCGGAGCTGCAGACGTGAACAACGGCCGAGAAGGTAACGCAGGGAACGGGCCCGCACCCACCGCCCGGCCTCCTCCCTTTGCCGGCTCACGCTCCAGACGCCGCCCTTGGCTCCTCGGCACCCGCGTGGCGGAGACGCGCAAACTGAACCCCCTCCCCGGCCCGAAACTCGCAGGGGCGGGCCCCGGGCTGTGGTACGTACGGGTTCCCCATGAGCACCTCGGGCGCGCAGTACTCGATCGTCCCGCAGAAGGTGTAGAACAGCTTGCCCCGCTCCAGGTAGGCGGCGGAGCCGAAGTCTATGAGCTTGACGGTGAAGTCCTCGGCGATGACGACGTTCTCGTCCTTGATGTCCCGGTGCAGGATGCTCTTCGAGCGCAGGTACCCCACCGCGGACACCAGCTGGAACCGGGAGGCCACAGAGCTTCTCACAAAGCGGCTCACGCAAAACGCGCATCCGCAAGAGGGAGCGACCGGCAAGCAAGGAAGGACAGGACCACGCTCCAGCGCGTCGTGACGCAGCGGCAGGAACGATGGCCAGGTGCCACGGGCACGGCCCCGAGCGGCCCAGCGGCGAGGCGCTTCCAGGCGGCGAACCGGCCCCATGGCACCGACGAGCGGGCATTGTAAACGGGCGGCGCTCGACACGGCACAACCGTCATCACTTGTGGCGAAGACACAGCACCGGACCCGCCCCTTCCTGTTTCTAGGTGCCTGACACGGCATCGCAGCCACGGTGCCAGGCCACGCAGCCAGCCCCGGGCCCCTCGCCTCACCACCCACCTCTCCTCCCACAAACACGTGGCTCCCATGTCCTCCCTGTCTCTGAGCCACTCACAAAAACTTCGTGGGCAGCACATGCTTACTCCACCACCCACGCCCGGACAACTGCTGGGATGGGACGCAGACCACAAGCCGGAGCCACAGACGCACGCTGTGGCACTTTAGTAAGTGAGGGCTGGGTGCTAATGGGCAGGACCGCAGAGAAAGCCTGAGTCTGGCCCGAGGGTGCGGCAGAGCCCAGCCGCGGCCCAGGAGCACCATCCCCAGCCCTCCCCTCCAGGGTTCGCACGGCTTCCCACAGAGCAGCCGCAGCCCACTCGCCTGCCCCGCTGTGTGCGGGACGTGGGACTCCTAGCCACGCAGGCTCAGAGCAGCTCCATCGGAAATGGCTCCCCCTCGGGAAGCCCAGGGCGTCCGCCAGCCTACACTCTGCAGAGGCGCGGTCCCCGCAGCACACGCCCGCGCGCCGGGACCTGGCGCGGCCCACGCTGCCCACCCGGGGACGGAGGCCAACAAGGGCCGCCCCGCACGGCTGAAGTGGACTGGGGTTCCAGCTGCACCGGTGGGTCAGACACCGGCTGTGCCCCCGGCACAGGCCCTCATGGCTGTCGCCAGGCACCGAGCCTCAAACGGGCACCTCCGAACCAGCAGCAGCCGCCCAGAGCAGGTGGACCAGGCCCAACGAGTCAGCTCACACTGAGTAAACGTGCATGTATGCACACGTGGGCGCAAACACACGCACACCGGCATGTTTACATGGAGACACACGGGCACACCACACATGCACGTGCATGCAAACACGTCCACACACACGTGCAAACACATGGACGCACACAGGCCTGCAGAGCAGGACCTAGTCGAGGAACAGGCCGCCAGAGCAAGGGAAGATCCGTCAGGCTCGTCAGCAACAAGGGCCAAGGCACTGAGCCTGGATGGGCAGCGGCTGGCCGCAGCCCCGGGGCCCCCGGCGGCCGGGGAGCTGGTCGCGGACCCGGCCCCGGCCCTGCAGGCGGCGGCCCGCTGACAGCGGGCGGTGGGAGCGCGCAGTTACGCGCGGGACTCAGCTCTGCCGCGCCGCGGACCCCGTTGCTGCGCGTCTCACGGAAGCTGCAGGGGACCGTGCTCGACCGCCCCGTGTCGGCCGCCCCGGCACTAAGAGCAGCAGCGGCAGCTTCTCACGAGCGACGCCACGGTCACACCAGACAGACGCTCCTCCTGCCACGACGGTTTCGGAAACGAGCCTCTGCCGGGAAGGAAGCCGCCCGAGGGCGTGGCCCTCCCGCGTGGGAAGAGGGGGAGAGGGTGCTCTTTTCCCGGAACCATGATGCCTGGCGCTTACACGCAGGCGCCTCAGGCACTAAATCTTAGAAACCCAGAAGCTTCTGGAAGTTTACAGCGTCGAGGAAGGAATGTCAAGTTAGGGAAGCCGAACCGCAGCAGAAACGGAGTCACCTCCAGGAAGCAGTCAGAGAGCAAACGAGGGCCTTGCCCATGTCCCCGCTTCCAGCACCTTCTGCCGCATGCAAGCCTCGGAGGGACAGGCCCCCTGCTCTGGCCCGACCGGCCTCGCAGTGTCAGCGCCAGAAAGACCCTTGCGGCCCAGACAGGCGGCGGGTGCCCGGTGGTGGGCAGGGACCCTGATCGGCCGTGCTGGCTGCAGGGCCCGGTCTCCGGAGGGGAGGAGGGGTGGCCAGCCCAGAACGGTAAACAGACCCGAACCCTGCACCCGCCTCCCCGGTTGGCCAGGGGGGCGGCCTCGTCCTTCCTTCCCAGCCTCCCGCTCTTGACTTCCACCACAGAATTCTCTTCTCAGGAACTGGAGGCCCCGTGCAGCCCGGAGAGAACCGCGTGTGAACCCCGATCTCCGCGGCCCCCAGGACCGAGCACCCCGGCCCGCACCCCCCGCATGGCGTGGGCCCACGCCACCTGTCGGAAGATGTAGCTGGCCAGAGGCTCGTCCAGGCTGGGGTGCTGGTCGATGAAGGCGAAGAGGTCCAGGCCGGAGCCGTGCTTCTCCATCACCAGCTGGAAGAAGTCCTGGTTCTCGAACACGTCCAAGACCTGGGGCAACAGAGTGGGGTCCAGCCCTGCCGGGGGCCTTCCGACAACGCAGGCAGGACGCCCCCCGGGGGCCCCGCCAGGGCAACCAGAACCCGGCCCCACCTTGATGATGTTGGGGTGCTCCACCCTGGACAGGATCGCGATCTCCAGCGTCACTTTTCCCAGCTCGGCGTCCTCGACCCAGCAGTCCTCCAGGACCTTCTCCTTCCTGATGAACTTCACCACCACCTACGGGGAAAGCAGAGGGGAGAAGCTGCTCGGCAGCCTCAGGGCCTGGTGCCCACGATGGCGCACAGGGGACATGGGCCACCCTGTGTTCCCCCCGATTCCTCAACCGACGACCCTGTGTCCTGGCGAGAAAATGGAACCGGAAGCCTGAGAACTAGAAAACGGTGACTGTCACCCACACTGACCGAGACGAGTCACAGCTCGGCAAGGCTGCTGCAGTGCGGCAGGACAGAGACCCTGTTCCCAGAGGAAACAGGCCTGCACGGCGCCGAACGGCGACAGCAGTGAGCGCCCGGGACGCGGCTGAAGGAGCCACAGGGTGAGCGGTGACGGGGGGGCGGTGACCGCAGGCCAGGCCCAGCCCACCCTCAGCAGGAGGCTGGGGAAGTGACGGAACCGGCCCCGCCCGGGGCCCACCCCGCCACCCACGGTCGGGAGGAAGAGGGTGAGGGCCGCGGGCCAGCGTGAGTGGTGGCGGTGGACACGGTGGCCTGTGCAGGCCCGTGGAGGAGCGGAGGAGGCCGCTGTCGGGGGCAGGGGACCGTGGGTGGGGGCGCCCCCAATGGCAGGTGTGCGAGTTTGGATGTCGGGAGGAGAGGAGCCCGCTGCCCGGCCCAGGCTCCCCCGCCAGCTGCAGCGTAAGATGACCCTGGGGGGCCGAGAGCGAGGAAGGAGGGGACGAGCTCGCGAGCTGATCAGCTGCATCTCCTGACAAAAAACGCTTCAAAAACCGAGGGTCTTACCGAGTCTGAAGCAAGAACAACACAACACAGTTAAAGAAATGAACGATCAAGGCACCGGAAGGACGGCCCTGTCTCTGGGTGACGGGGATCAGCCAAACTCCCCAAACGGACCCACCGCCGCTTAGGGCGCACACGGCAACCGCCCTCCCTCCTGGGAACTGCAGCCGGACCCTGGAAAGCCTGTCCCCGACTGGCTGGTTCACCTAGTAAGTGGTCAGCAGGGTGACGTGCAGGTTGACACGGTCTGCACCCCAAAGGGCAAAGATGCGCCCGGGTCTCTTTCTAACCTGAGAGAACAACTCTGGGGCTTCATTCTCCTCCTTTCGGGAGTAAAGGTGTAAAGAACCGCCGCGCCTGTCGGACGCCTGACCCAAACCCAGAGTGAGAGGACCCGACCCCGGGGAGCCGGACGTGACAACCGAGACCCGACACCTCGAGTGCCGCGGGGGGGAGCGGCGCCGGTGGGCGTGGCCGGCGCGTGTCTGCTCTGCCTGCAGGTGCTTTGTCGTCAGGGACAACCTGAAGCCCGTTCAATCCGACAAGCTACAGGAAGAGCAGCGCTGACCCGCAGGAGGTACAGGAAGGGAAAAGGAGAAGAAAGCTGAACCAACCCGCGGTGGACAACACGACAACTCTTGGGCAGGCGCAGGGAAGAAAAGAGAGCAAACCGTGCGCACAGCCAGGGCGCACCAGCCACAGAGGACGCAGCGAGCTCCCCACGCGGAGGGAGGCCCAGTGCGGTCGGCAGGCGCCCGCAACTGACACGATGAACAATTTAAGTAGGAGCGTAAACGAGAGAAACCCCCAATAAAATTATTAGCAGCCCAGCCTGGACCAGTGACACGGTGGGCTGACTGCCGGCCTGCGAACTGAAAGGTCACAGGTTCAACCCCCGGTCAGGGCACGGGCCTGGGCTGCGGGCCAGGTCCCCCGTCGGGGGCGCGTGAGAGGCGACCGCGCGCTGATGTTTCTCTTCCTCTCTTTCTCCCTCCCTTCCCCTCTCTCTAAATCAATCAATCAATCAATCAATCTTTTTTTAAAAAAAACTTAGCAAACCAAACTCAGCGACCAACGCGCTGACAGGCCAGGGTGGCACAACCCAGGCCTGACCCTGTGCTGTCCATCAGGGGTCAGTAAAGGAAACAGACACGTGGCCCTCTCCGCAGATGCGGCAAGGACACTTCAGAGCGCTCAGCACTCACCCTGAAACAGAAAAAAACCCGGAGAGCTGAAAATAAGACGAAGTCTCCTCAAACAAAAGACGTCACCGAGAGACAAGCGGGGCATCTGGGACGGCAGGGAGCCCGCGGGCGGCCTGTACACACCATGCACACCACGCACACCTGTGCACGCCTGTGCCTGCCCCTGCTCCAAGGGTCCTGCCCCGGTGACGGGAGACAGGGCAGAAGAGGAGTGACTGTGGGCATGGCCACAGGGCAGCTCTCGTCCATCCGGGGGGCCCTGGAAAGGGGCCGGGAGCGGGGAGACGGTTGCGGGCATGTGACCAGCTACCACCAGCCCAGGCACACGGCTCCGGTCAATGCCAGCGGACATGGCCCTCCCGATGCTCGGCAGGCTGGGCGCGGGGCCCTGGGCCGTGTCCGCAGGGACCAGCAGCCCTGTCCCCACATCGGTTCCCCATGTCACAGATGCACAGGCCTGGGTCACAGGCACATCCAGCGGCAGATGCAGAAACCGCCGGGAGCACAGCCGGGAGGTCAGCAGGGTGCAGCCCAGCACGCAAAAGGGTGCAGGTGCTGCCCGCGGTGCATCCGAGGCAGCAACCTGGACGGCCAGGGCTGGGCATGTCTGCTCTGGGGAGAGGCCGCCTCCCAGCACCCAGACCCCGCACGGGCCCACCGCCTGCCACGCACCCGCCCCCCCCGAGGGCCCACGTACCTCCTTATTCTCTTCCCTGTCCAGCGCAGTCCACACGAAGCCGAAGGCCCCGCTGCCCAGCGGGTGCAGTGTGCTATACTTCTGGGAGTACGCGCCCTCGCAGGCCGCCAGCCCCTCCAGCTCCCCCGCCTTGGGGGGCTCCTCAAACCACGGCCTGCTTCTGAGCGCCTGTGCGAGCGAAGGAAGGTCTGAGGGATCGCAGGCGACGGAAAGAGAGGCGGCGGCAGCAGGCAGGCGCGTCACCCCCGCGGCCCCCGCAGCTGCGGGCAGCGGCACCGAGCCCTGTGCGGCCCGCCCCTCCATGCCCACGGGGACCCCGCCTGAGAGCCACGCTGGCACACACGTGGAAGGGTGCTCATGCCCCACCTTGCACACGGGCGCTCGTGGGTTTGAAGTCCTACGTGTGGATGAACACACAGGACATTAGCAGGCAGTTAAAGAGCCAGAAACAGACCTCGCTCCAGCCCCGGAGGGAACGGGGAGAGAGAGTGCGGAGGGGAAGGCGGCCGCAGACACCCACCTCCCCTAGGCTGGGCCCGGGGTGCTCACACACGGAGTGCATGGCGCTGGGCGGGCTGGCCAGCAGCAGCTGGGTCCACGTGGCCGAGGCCTGGTGGCCGTGCAGAAGGTCCTTCACCAGCCAGCAGCAGAACAGGGGCGCAGGGCCTTGGAGCTCCACCCGCTTCACCTCGAACTGCACGCCTGAGGGGTCGAGAGTGCACAGCCCTCTGCTGATGGCACCGTGACCCGATGGTGTCAGGACCAAACCAGCACACGCCCCCAGGCAGCACCGAACCACACAGAGGGCCTGGGGCCGGGGGCCAGGGCTGGGGCGGGGGCGCCGGGGAAACGGGGCCTCACCCTCTCAACCCCGGGGCTGGGCCTCGGGCGGAGGAATGTGAACCCAGCAGAACTAACCGGAGCCGAGCCAGCCGCGGGCCCCGGAGTGACACGGAGCTGCACGCACTTCCACACGGCCTCCTGGGTGTGCACCCAAACAAGTGGTTTTTACAGGGAGGAGGGTTGGCAGGTGATTCTACTTTCTTCTTGCTTACATTTTCAAGTACTTTAAAATATAACTTATATGCTACTTAAATTAAGTTTTCAAAGCTTAGGAATAAAGTCTTAGGAGTCAACAATGCAAAACCAGCAATAAAGGGCTGGCTAAAGTAATGTGACCTGTTAAGTACTTAGGAAGCCTTTTTTAAAAGGAAAGTAAAACAGCCCTGGCTGGCGTGGCTCAGTGGATTGAGTGCCAGTCTGCAAACTGAAAGGATGCTGGTTCGATTCCCGGTCAGGGCACATGCCTGGGTCGCGGGCCAGGTCCCAGTAGGGGGCGTGTGAGAGGCAGCCACACACTGATGTTTCTCCCCCTGTTTCTCTCTCCCTCCCCTTCTCTAAAAATAAGTAAATAAAATCTAAGAAAAAAAGGACAGTAAAATGACCCATGCCGCGGGGACCAGTGCCGGGGCTGGTCACAGCGCCCTCCCAGAGCACAGATGGGACCTCACGTCTCCTGGCGTGCCCTCCAGCCCCAGCGGGACCCAGGCTCCCCAGCCCGGGCACGCACGGCGACCCTGATGTCCAGCGGGCACACAGTGACTTCAGGCCCTTGAAGCCATCCCTTCTGCCCTCGGGCCCCGGGAGGAGGACACCCCTGCCCAGGACATACTCAGCAGCGAGCCGTCTCGGTGGCAGCAGCTGCCGGTGTAGGCGCCCTCCTGGATCTCGTGCTGCAGGCTGGGGGCCTCGGGTGTCCCCGAGCTGTCTCCTCTCACAGGCGTGGAGGTGACCTGGATGCTCAGCCTGGGCTCCTCCGACAGGCGTGTGTCCGCGGGGACAGCGCCCGGCCTGGAGAGGGTGCCGCCAGGACTCTCCCTGCCGCTCACGTCATCTTGCTCCAGGGTGTCAGATGGTTCTGTCGGATCGAGGTCCAGACAGGTCTCACAGAACCGCCGGCCCTCGCCGAAGTCGAAATAGGTGCCAGTTAGCAGTGACAGGTCCCTGTCGTCCCGAACCTCGGCCCTCAGCCCGGGCCCAGCGCTCACGTCCACCTCGGAGCCAGCCAGGGAAGGAGCGGCTGTCCCCACACACTCGGATGACGAGCAGGAGCAGTCTGAAGAAGTTCGGTCCGTCCATTTGCTGAAAAGCAGTTCCTTGTGGTCCCAGGAAAACGTGTTCCCATCAGCCTCCGGGGCCTCCGCTGTGTCTAGGGCGCCAGGGAGGTCTGTGGCGAGGGCGTAGCAGGCCGAGCAGCTGCCCGAGCGGCTGCCGAGCAGGTCTCTGTCCCCCAGGTCACACGGTGACACAGGGGCGGAGCAGGGGGCGTGCGTGGCCAGGACCAGCTCAGCGGAGGGGGCACCCTGAGGTCCTCCAAAGCTCAACCGGGACAGCTGCTCCTTCAGTAAGCAGGTCTGTAGCTCTTCCCTGTCCTCCTGCGTCCCCAGCCATGGCTCCTCCAGAGCAGGCCGTGAGAGCCGCACTGTCTCTGCCGGGCCAGGGGCCGCGTCTGGGTGCCCCTGGGGCGTGCTGGGCCCAGGCCCGTGCCCAGGGTGCAGCAGCGGGAGGCCCGCCCCTGCCGGCAGGGCCCCCGCGTCCACCTGATGGCCGGGGTGGCTGGCAGCGCTCAAACCCCTGCCCCGCAGCCGCGCTCCCTGGGACAGGCCGCACACCTCGCCCCGGCTCCTGCCCTCAGCTGGGGTCAGAGCTTCGGGATCATCACGGGAAGCAAATGGTCTCATGTCCACGGAGTCAGGCCTGCTCCCCCCCAGAAGCTCCTGTCTGCGTCTTCCTGGTGCTGCCGGCTCCTGCTCCTCCAGGGCACCGTCCCGCTGGTCCTCGGGCGGTGACCGTCCCTGGGCTGGCAGGTGTCCTTCTGGGGTGCTGTCCGCCCTGGGGAGAGCAGCACAGGTATCGCGGCCGCTCAGGGGCCAGGGAAGAGCCCGAACCCTAGGTCCCACACACTTGCCCCGCAGGAAACAAGCACAAAGCGTTTAACAACCAAAACGTACGGCAGAAATAGACGACACTTCGTAACCAACTTCACAGACAAAGCAGCAACTTGCACATGGCCCAGCCAAGGGCACAGCTGGCAATGATCCGCCAGACAAAGCCGGGCTCCAGGCCGGGGATGCCGACGGGGGTGCCCACCAGCAAGCAGGGCCCGCGGAGGGCCGAGCACGGGGGAGGAGGGCCTGAGTGTTTCATGCCCTGTCCTGTGTGAGGTTACACAGCCACCGGCTACCAACACCATCGGCCTTGTGGCCAGCGGGAGGGACCAGGGGGGCTGGCGAGAGGGGGCCGGCATGGGGGCTGGCTGGGCCCTCAGAGCGGGAGTGGAGCCCAGAGCACACTCAGCGTGGGGCGGCCACCGAGGGAGAGGACACCACCGTACGGACCAGGCGGTTGTGGGGAGGCCTGAGTCAAGACCCCTTGGGCAGCCTGGCCGCAGCGGCACCCACACGCCGGCCCCGTGCCGGCCCCGGTGCACACCGGACCAGCACCAAGACCAAGGGATGCAGCCACGCCCAGCCTCGCCGGGTAGTTGTGACAGCAACGTGATAAACGCACCAGCGGCCCACGGAGGCGCGGGAGGCAACGGACCCCCCTCAAGGACGGGCTCCCTGAAGGAGGGAACAGGGAGCAGAGTTCGGAGGAACGGCAGGAGTCTGCTGGGGGGCCCCGAGGCGGGGCGACAAGCACCGGCGCCTCACGCTGCAGCCCGGTGAGGCCGGGCCGCCGGCCCGGTGCCGGTCTCGGAGCTGCAGGTCCTCTGCGGGAGGCAGCTGAGGCAGGAGGGTCTAGCTCCCCTCACCAAGCAGGGCAGGTGACCCCTCGATGGGGGCCTGGAGCCAGGACCCTTCAGTCGCTGCCCCTCCCCAGCAGCCAGTGCTACCGTGTCACCAAATGCCAGCCAAGCAGAGGCGAGGAAGGTGTGGGCACAGCCCTCTCCACCTCCACCCCCTGCTCCACTGCCAGGTCAGCAAGCCGCAGAGAGCACAGGGTCCCGGGGACCCGGATCCTCGTGCCTGCCAGGGCCTCAGCCCCGGGCCTGGAGTCTACGGGCCACTGGGCTCCTCACCGGCCAACTGAGACAGGGGCTGGGCCCGTCCGTGCGGCACCCTCACCGCACAGCCGCCTCCCGGAACAGCAGCTGCCCAGGCGCTGAGTAGCTCAGGGGAGAGCGCAACCCGCCCCCACGGAGACCCTGCCTGGGCGCCCACGGCATGCCCCTCCTGGGGCAGAGCCCCCCACGTCTGTGGGTGAGCCAGGCCAGCGAGGGGTCAGCAGCTCACAGCACCGACAGTGGGCACCACAGCGGAAGCATCCAGGCAGCCTGGACACGCACACAGGACAGAGTCACATGATCTGGAAGTGACTGCTTTACATTAGCTCCCTGGACGCTTCCGTCCAGGTGAAATGGGGGCCGCACCAGGTAACCCGCAGGCCCAGAGCGCTTACCCCAGACTAGGCAGGGATGCGAGGGCAGAAGGGAGCTGGCCTCTGATGTCCTCTTGGGCCTGGGCCACCGAGACGGTGTCCTGGCTTCCCTCTGGCTCTGGGGTCCTGCCTGGCGTCAGCACGGGGTCACCAGGAAGCATGGCATTAACCCCTGGAGGCAGCAACAGTCGCAAAAAAGAGTGTTTTTCCTTTGAGGTGGGGGGGGACTCCCTCTGCCTCGCATTCACGCCTGTCCCTGGCCACCTCAGGCCAGCGCGCAGGCACCCCCGTCCAGGCCGGCACCCTCTGCCCACTCCGCTGCGCTGTGCCGGGCCCTGCATTGGCCGGCACAGTCCCGCCAACACCGGAGTCGGAGCAGGACCCTCCCCAGCCCGCCGGCGGCTGCGCGCCGACTTGGGGTAAAAGCCGCCATCCTGAAGGTGACGCCCGCAGACCTGCTGCTGGGCTCCTGTGACCCTCCCAGAACCTCCCCAGCCCGTCGCCTGCCGAGAGCAGCGACCAGCTGCTGGGAGCCTGGCTGGGGAAGGTGAGCCCCGGGAGGCTGCGGGCCCCGCTCCTGAATTCAAGCCCGGGTGCCACAGCCCCAAGCTCCAGGGCAGGGTCCCTCCAAGGCAGCAGCCGCGAGCTCTCCGCCCCCACTGGACTCCCCTGCCTGACAACGCACAAGTAACACACAGACGTGCCCCGTGTCCCGGGCCAGGGGACACTGAAGGAGCAGCAGAGACACAGGACATCGGCTCGCGCTCAGTCCTGCTCGCTCCCCATCCCACCGACCCCCGCAGAGGCTCAGGCAGGCTCCCAGGGAGAAGAAGGCCGGGCCTCACCCTCAGTGGTGGTCCCGCCCTGCAGGGGGTCCCCGGGCGTCTCCCCAGGCCCGCGCAGGCTGCCCGCGTCCGGACAGCTGACCAGGCCGGGCAGGGGTGACAGGCGGTCACAGGCGAGGCCCATGTGGTAGTAGAAGCCTGGGACCAGGAAGGTGATGTTCTGGAAGACAGGCAGCGGCACTCAGTCCCGCCAGAGTCTGGGCCCGCGAACTGCCCCCACCCCCGGCCCTGGGGGGGGGGCAGTGAGGGGGAAGCGGGTCTCTGGGGTGCCACGCCCCCCCTCCCGGTGAAGGAGGTGGGGTCCAACTCCTGGGAAAGGCCTGCCGGTCCTGACCCTCAACGTGGAACCTGTGGCTTCTCTCCTTTTTCTTGTAAAAAAGATAAAATTGGCATACTCTGAGGCTAGTGACCCCGTTGTCTGTCTGTCCTCCGAGCAGACGTGTGGCCTTCGTCCCGGCTTGGGAGCCCCAGCCCACACGGTCCCTGCTCCACGTGTCCTGCCACGAAAGGTCACAAGGGCCTGGGCAGCGGAAAGTGGCCCCTGGGGTGCGGCGGGGGCCTCAGCGCTGCGGGCCGGGCCCCAGGGTGCAAGGACAGGTGCTTCCTCTGAACCTACATGCGGCCCCCAACTCCCGGGTGGCCCCCGGCCGGGGGAATTCGGAACACGCACTAACCCATACACACGCCCTGACGGGACCTGTGGCCCTCGGTGTTCCTGCTGGAATCCTTTGTCCAAAAGTCATGCCGAGTGTCCATGAACTTCAGCTGGACTATGAGTCTGGCCGGGGGGGAAGGGGCGTCACCCCAGCCAACACCTTGGAACAGAATGGGCTGTCCCAGCCAAAACTCACTCAGAGGGCCCGTGTGTGACCCAAACACGCCGCTGCCACATGCACACCCCTCTGCGCGGCGTTTGCGGTGACTGATACCGCACCGCTCCGTGGTCGTGGACAAGAGAAAAGGGGCAGTCACCGCCCCGGCGTGTGGAGACGTCCACCTCCCATGTCCAAGGAACTGAGAGAAAGCTCAGCCCAAAAAGGCCACAGAGACACCTTCCTCCAAGCCTGGCCGAGCGGCAGGCCCCGCAACAGCCCCGGATGGTCAGGGGTGCGCAGCCCGGGCCCCGAGCCGGGACGCAGACCCGGGCCCCCGACCGGCTCAGGGTGCCCTCCCCCTGCTGGTGTGGCACAGCATGGTGTCTGCTCAACACAGGGAACCCGTCTCAGCTGCATGTCTGCTGCAAAGCAGGAAGCACAGGCCTGGGGCCCACGCGTGGCCTCACAGTGGCACCGCTGACCAGCTCCACCCAGGGACGTGGCCAGCCACCCGGGGGCCCACCTTGCCCAGGAGCTCAGTCCGCCCATAACCGAAGAGCATCAGCGCAAAGCTGTGGTTGATGCCGTAGATGGTGCCATCTGGCAGGAGCGTGATGAGGCCACTGATGGTGAAAAACACCCAGACGGATGCTGAGTAGCCCGGCTCGGGGGCCGCCTGGCCAGCTCCGGCCTCCTCTGCGCAGGGGTTGGGTTTCAGCTTTAAACTCAGGGGGAAGGTGGTGCCATCCTTGGCTCTCCCAACAGACCTCTGAATCTTGAGGTTCTGAAAGAAAGGCGCCTCATGCGACCCAGCTCTGGGCTCCGCTGCCTTGGACCATCCCTCGCTTGCCCGTCGGGGGTGGGAGCGCCCTACCAGCCAGCGCCCCACAGCCTCCTGCCCCCTGCAGCCCCCAGGAAAGGCAGGGCGGGCGGCTGGGCCCTACCTGCGGGAGGCACTGGCCAGGTGCAGGGAGCTGCAGGGAGGGGATCAGGTCTGTGACGTGCTGCCCGGCCACCGCGTCCTCACACTCGTAGCCGTGCAGATGGGCGAAGACGCTGTCGCAGGACGTGACGGTGCCCTGGGAGGAAAAGCCGGCCTCATGATGACGGCGGCTCCGTGCACTTTGGCTTCAAACGTCACCGAACTCGGTGACATCTTCCAGCTGCGTCTCCTGCCAGAGGCGCACGCTGGCTTCCAGCAACAGCGTCAGCTGGCTCCTCCCGCTGCCGGGAACAAAACGACGCCCAGCACCCCCAGAGTGCCATCTGTGTGCGGCCGCCGCCCTCAGGGCTTTGGGTGCGTTGTTCTCTGGCCACGTGAAGGCCATCCTGCCCGTGGCTGCAATGGCGTCCTGAGCCCGGGCTCCTCGCCCAAGGGCAGTAAGGGGCTCAGCAGATGGGGGCTGAGCCTGCAGAACCCAGAGGCGCGGGGGCGGGGGCAGGGGGGGGGGCAGAGTCCATGACACACAGAGGAAGGAGACGCGGAGTCCCGCCCGCACCGCTGGGAAGCCCAGCACACTCACGTCGCTTCGGAAGGAGACCCAGGCCGAGACCCTCTCCACGGGCTCCAGCACGACCACGCAGCACAGCCGGGACTCCTGCCTCACCCTCTTCATCCACACGGACACGGGGATCCGCTCCCCTCCGCGGCCCACCAGGTCCACCTGCGGGCAAGGCCAGGCTCCACCTGCCGCCCCGTGCCAGGCCCACCCCTTCCCGGTACCTGGCGTCTTCAGGCTCAGCCCCCCTGCCTGACATTCGGAGATTAACCACGTGCAGCCAGGCTTCTGACACTGGGCCCTAGGGCCTCTGGGGAGGGTCCTAACAGGGGAGTGGGTGGCACTGCAGCAGTGTCTGCGGTTTCTTAAAGACACAGGCGCAGACGTGCCGAACGTCTTCGTCTCCCCCCTCCCAGCGCGCAGTCCCCTAGGTGGGCCATTTTCGGGTGTGGCGGATCCTGTCTCACCTCTTCCAGGGCGGGAGGAGCAAAGCTCCAGGAAGCCTCTCCAGCCCCCAGCCTCCCACACGGTGAAAGCGCGTTTCTCTTTCGGGAACCAATTGGGCGCGGTGCCTGCAGACTTACAGGTGCCAGGCCGCCGGCGGCGGCGGCTCCCGTTCCGGTGTGCCCCCGCCACCCCAGCTGAGCCCCCGCTGCACGCTCCGCCAGGCAGCCGGTCCCCACGCCCACTCTCACCACTGTGCCAAACACCACGGCGGCCCGGCCGTCGGCCTCCACGTGCTCCTCGCTGAGCGCTTCCACCACGTCACAGTCCGGCTTCAGGAAGAACTGCGTGAGCTTCTGGCCAATCAGGTCGTGGCTGCTGTACCCCAGGAGCCGGCAAGCATTGTCATTGGCAACCAGGATCTGCGTGTGGCCGGGAGAGGACACCGGCATCAGCAGCGGTATCGCTTGCTCGCTCCCGGGCACCCACCGGGGAGGGAGACCCATCCTCCCCCAGCCACCTGCTGTGGACGGGCTCACACAGTTACACCCCTGGGACCCCTGCGTCTCCACCCCGTGGAAGCAAGATCGCCCCCCGGTCAGTGCCCAGGCCAGGAGCCCTTCCCCTGCCAAGACGGGCATGTCACCAAGACCGCGAGGCAGCGATGGACACACACCACAGCCCCCCCGCAGTTTCGGGTCTTTGCGATGAGTGTGCGTCCACGCTGACACGTGCCGCTCTCAGCTCCGTCCCACCAACCCCAGCGGCACGAGTGAGCGACAGGCTCCTCCTCTCCCCGAGCCCCTGTCCTGACGCCAGGATGCAGCGAGTCCGAGAGCCATGTTTAGATCTCCGAATTCATCTCTTTTCCTACCATACACGTAAACCCAAACGCTTTTCTAACCGCACTTAGGATGCACGAACGCCTCGGAATGAGGTTACAGGTGCAAGGTGCAGACCCCTGGCACATACCTCCGAGGTCTTGGGGTCCACTGTGAAGACAGCCTTGTTGGGGTTGCCAGCAGGGGCTGGGAGCAGGGGCGTGGAGCACCCCGAGGACAGGCCGCGCAGCAGCGAGCAACAGGACGTGCTGCCCGGGGGCGCGGCCAGGCCGGCCTGCTCGGCCAGGGCTGGGCATGGCACTTTCCCCGTGCAGATGTTTTGGGCGGCCAGTGATGAGAGGCAGTAGGAGCTCCATCTGTCTCCTGGAAAGAAGAGGACAGGAAACTTTAGACCCCGAGGCTGCCAGGAGCTCGCTTCTGTGGTACATGGAGCCCCCGGCCCTGCCCCCAAACCCTGCAGAAGGACTAGGCCGACCTGCAGGGTCGGTTCACGGGCCAACGGTGCGTGGATGCGTCGGAACGGGCCCCAGAGTCCAGCTGAGCACCCCCAGGGGCTCCACCGTCCGCGGGGCTATGCCCCCGAGAACCCAGCATTTCTGTGCGAACAACGCCGAGGTCCCCACCACCCGCCCAGCCAAGGGGTGCTCTCCTGCGCCTGCTGTTCCAGGACTCTCAGCCCAGCTGCGGCCCTGTCACACCAAGTGCTGCCTGCTGCCTCCACTCCCCCACCTCCGTTCTGCTGCACCGCCACCCCTCACCTCCAGAAAGTGGGCCCTGGACAGCGCCCCAGCCCCTACGGCTCCGGCAGCGCCCGTCCTCGGCACTGCACCCTGCCAGGACTGCCATCAGCCGCGGGAACCTCTGCTCCCCGCACGGCTCCGGCACTGCCCCCGATCTCAGTCAAAGCAGCCCCTCGCTGTAGCGGCTCAAAAGCCAAACCAGAGTCACCCCCCGTCCCCTCTAGCTCCTCCGCTGAGGAGCCCCCACCTTCTGGACCGGAAACCCCGTGGCTGCCCAGGTCCCCTCTCTGGAGGCAGCCGGTCCCAAGGTCAGCTCCACCTCTTGCCTCCAGACAGTCCCGGGGGCGCCAGCCCTGCCTCTGCTGCCCAGTGGCTGGCCCTGGGCCCGCGCGCCAGGCTGGGGGCGCTCCCTCACGATCCCACCCCCTGCAGAGGACAAGCTCCTCAAAGGCCGAGTGACACTGTCTGCCTCGCTGTGTCTGGGCTGCGGGCTCTGACTGACGTGGAGAAGTCCATGAGGAGCGGGCGGCAGGCCCAGCTGCCGGGCCACCCCTGGAAACGCCCACCGCCCCATTCGGGACTGTGTCTGTCCCTGCCTCCCTCCCGCGGTCCCCGCACGGGTCCAGAGGGGCCTCGGTCTCCGTGCAGTCGGCGGGCACCAGCTGCACCGAGCCAGGAACCCTGCATCGCGGCGGCAAGGCCGCCCTGCCCGGGACAGCGCCCTCCACACTCTGCGGCGAGAGGGAACTCTGGCTCCAACCCGACCCCGAAACGCGGACGCGAGTTCCGACCGCTGCCCGAAAAGGAGCGCCCACTGCCTCGGAGTCCCGCAGAACGGACGCCGCAGGGAGGGCCTGCAGGGCCGCGGCCTAGACCTTTCTCTGCAAGGACAGGGACCAGACGCCCACAGTGGCCGCCCGGGGGTCGTCACCGGAGAGCGCCATCCTGCTGTGGCAGAGCTTCGAGAGCCCATTCCTTCTGCTCGGGTGTCTGTGGGCCGAGGACACGGACTTGCTGGGCTGGGCGGGGCTCCGCGTGGCGGGGCCCTCGGGGGGCGCCGGCAAGGCCGGGCCCCCGCACGGGCTCCCCTGATCCTGTTCCAAGGCTGGCGGGCCTCTGTCCTCCATCGGGAGCCGGTGGGCCGTGGAACAGCCGCCAACTACGAAACAGGGGGACCCCGCTCAGCACCTGCACGGCGCGTAGGTGAAGACGGTTTAACCAGCTACTTCCTCCCAAGGCTGCATTAAGCTTGGCCCCGTAAGACTCACGCACCCACCTGCTCTTTGGGTCAGGACCTGCGACCTCTCTGCGGGGAGTCAGACTGAAGTCCTGCTAACGGGCGTCCTTCCGAGGCCTACGCGGGAAGAGGCGGGAGAGGAGGAGAGAGAGAAACGGGCCAGGGTGGGAGAGGGCCGCGGGCCCAGGCCGCACGGACCCGAAACGCTCGCAGGTCGAGAGCAGCGTTACCGAGGCCCCAGCTCAGGGGTCCGACCAGCCTGCACAGCTTCCGAAGCACAGCGACGGGAGGCCAAGGCCGAGGTCCGGAGACGGGCCCACACCAGAGGCTTATGTCTTTAACTTTTTATTTTTAGACACTTGTAGATTTCCACGCAGGTATTAAAAAAAATAAGAAAAACCCCACATGCCCTTCCCTGGGTTCCCCGGATGGGATACCTTACACAGCTGCGGGACAGACCAGCCGTCGGGAAGCCGGGCCAGGACCTGACGGAACGAGAAGCCCCAGGGCCGGGGCGACGAGCCCCCCAGAGCCTGCATCCTGCCTTCTAGACCAGCTTCCGGGGATGACGGCCCTAGAGTTCCCCGCCAGGTTCCCAGACCTGCCCAGGCCTCTGCCCCCATCAGCTGTCCCGCCCCCGCACACGCAGGGAAGATGAGGTGTCAGCGGGCAGGCAGGCCCCACACGGGACAGACCCCACACGGGACAGACCCGGGCTGCCGGGAAGGGAAGGGGTCAGCCGTCCCCTCGCCGCCACGGTCCAGCACGGGACTCCAAGGGGGCCACCCACCAGCTCCAGCCTGGCTGCAGGGTCACTGCCACAGCCATCAGGATAGGATAGGAGGGCTGCGTCTCCCACGGCCAATCTGTGAGCCCGATTTGTAATGCTGCATCCGGCAGCAGCAACGTGGGGTGGAATCACACCCCTGTGACTTACCGTGTGCAGACGTCATTCCAGACGAATTCAGGAACAAAAGAAAAAGGTTTCAGGAAAATTAAGACAAAGATTTCAGCAGACCGGATGAGCGCCTTGCCCTCTCAGAACGAGATCTCGCCAAGAACACTGTCTCCATGGCGTCTCTGCGCCACCCGACGGTCGGCACAAGCCACACACGAGCGCTGAAACCAGGCCAGCGAGAGCGCGTCGTCCGAAACAGCCCGGAGAGCAGCCAGCATCCCTAACTGAGGGCCAGGGCCGCCCCGATTCGGCAGCACCCGGACCCTGGCGAAAGCCGCACACCCTGCACGCAGGCCCGCGGTTTCCCAGAGATCGGGGGGCAACCAAACACACTCTCCTCCCGCTCAGCAGGCAAGGAGGCCGCCACGGCGACCACGCGCAGAGGGCGAACGACGCGCTCAGACCCGCAACACGTGCGGAAGCGGAGATACTTGCCTACGTTTAAAAATATGAAATACGAAGTCACACAGGAGAGCAAGACAGCGTTTCTCACATGGCTAGCTAGACTTTGAAAGGTAGAAGCTTTTTGGAAATGATATTTTAAGTTTTATTGCTGGAAAAAGAGTCTGTGATTCACACTTTCCCACGAAGAAAACTCGGGGACCTGAAGGCGGCGCCGGCGAGAACTCAAGGAGGGAGCAGCGCCGACATCAGACTCTTCCAGAAGCGAGGAGGGAGGGAGCACGTCCCGTGCAGCCGCTGAAGCCGGACAAAGGCGTTGCCGGAGAGGAACACGGCAGACCGGTCACTCTCATGAGCACAAAATTCCGGCAGATCCTTCGAGCGACACGTGGAAAGGGGAACACGCCACAGGAATGACGGGCCCATGTGATGTTTGAAAGTCAACCTCCAGCCACACAAAGAGGCTGGAGAAGGAAACTCGCGTCATCACACCGACTGGTGCAGAGCAAGCATCTGACAAAAGCCCGCACCCCGCCCGCCATGACCAGACGCACCCCACAAGCAGGAGCCCAGGAGCAGCTCCCGGTGCTCCGCGCGGGGCTGGTGGGAAAGCCCACGCCTGCAGCACCGGACCGTGAGGGGCAGAGCGCCTTCCACCCGAGGCCGGCACTCGAGCCGCTGCCGGTCACGCCCTTGTGGGGGTCCAAGCCAGTGCACCAGGCAAGAAGAAGGAAGGAAACGAGGTTCTCTGTCTTGTAAGACGGAGAGCCTGACGGAAGAATGAAGAGGAGACAATAACGAGAACCTCGCAGGAGAGGAAGCCCTGGTGGCCAATGACCCACGACAGGAGGCTTAACTTTGTGAGCAAAACCATGATGACCTCGTACCTGCTAAGTCAGCAAAAAATTAAAAATTCTGACGATGCCAAAGGCTGATAAAGGTGTGGCTCCATGGGAACAATTTCAGTCGAGTGTTCGCCTGCTCTGACAGCATATCCCTCTCGTGTGTTCACACCCTGCAGAGGTTCCTAGGGGGGGGCAGCAAGTCGCAGCAGAACGTTCCGGGCAGCCAAACAGACAAGCCAACCACACCCCCTAAACATTCATCAGCAAGAGAACAGATGGAAAATTCCGGTATGTTCATGTCGTGAATCAGAGTGAAGGCAAACGTTACACATGTGACAAGGGTAAATCTTAGCCATGTAATAAGTAGGGGGGGGAATCAAGTTACAAAAGACTATCAGCAGTAGGACTCCCCCCAATCTAAATATGTCATCTAGGGACACACACGCATGCGACACACCCAAACCTCAGGCAGAGGCGTCCTTTGCGGGCCCAGCAGCAAGCTGGCCTGGTGAGGACACGATGGCTCAGGGTCCCTCGGTTCCAAACGGGAGTGGTGGGTCTAAATGGTTCTCGTCACTGTTGCCATCCACAAGTAACACTGCATTTATCCTTTTGTACGAATTAACTGGCATACACGGAAAATTCACAGATGTTTTACATACACGCAAAATACCCAGCATGGGACCCTAAAAAGCAACAGCTAAATGAACAGGAAGCTTCAAAGGCAAATAATAATAAAACCGTCAGAATATGCTGCTTTTCTCCAAGTGGCAACATTTCCATGCCACAGGCTTATATTTCTTTCTCCGGGTGTCTACACTTTCCTACTCCCACAACCAGCCCACAGACAAAAGCAAGAAGACTTGAGGACAACTTCAGTACACTGTAAATCTTACAAAAACTTACTTTGTAAAAAAAAAAAAACAAACAAAACAAAAAAAAACCACACACAACAACAACAACCAGCAATGCCAGTCTGGGGTTTTGGGAGGGCTTTGCGGGGGCTGAGTGAAGGGGGACTGTCACGGGACCCTGAACCCAGAGAGGACCTCATGTTGCCTTGGAGTAATCCCGCGCCTGTTGCCAGTTTTGATTCCGGAAGGCAGGGACCCGGCTCAGTCAGACCAACGAGAGGCCAGAAGAGGTTTACAGGGGGCTTCTGGGACAGCACTCCTTCCTCTGACGGTGACCTTCCAGAAGCCACCGTCTTCCTGCCACCAGAACACAAGCGGGAAAGCAAAGAGCTCCAGCTACTCCACCGCTGCCGTGCAACCCAGAGCACAGCCAGCCTCCGGATGAAGCCAAGAACCTGTGGGCACCACAGGACAAAACGGCAAGAATGTCACTTGGAGCCACCACTGAGCCCGCCCTAAAACCTGCCTTCCTCTGGACTTTAGGTTTGGAGCCAAGGACTTTATTGCCGTCAGAGCCCCGCTGAGCCTGTGTCTCTGTTTCTTGCCTCAAAGCACCCTGAACAACCTCAGGATAATGGCTGTTGTCACGGGGTAAAGGTGAAGGCTTCCTCCAGCGCTGCCCGCCCCCACCAGGGCTGCATAGGCAGGATGGAAGCGCCGCCCCAAGGCAGAGACACCCACTGCCCTTAGGGAGGAGCAGCCCCACCAACTCCCAGGGCCCCCTCCGCCTGCCAGAACAGTCCGGATTTTATCCCGAAGACGGACTGGGATGAGCTCCCCGCCTGGGAGCAGCAAGACCAGAGGCACATTTCATAAAGATCACTCCAGGGTCAAGCGAGGGTGGAGGGAGGTTCGGAGAGGAAGGTTACAGGAATCCAGGCAAGAAATTACGAGGTCCTAAATTAAAGCGACGGCAGAAAGGTCTCCGGGGAGCCCGTAGAGAAAGCGCGACCCACAATTGCCATCAGTTCACAGGGCGATGAGGTGAGAGAATGAAAGGCGTCAGGACCACATCCGCAGTTTGAGGTCAGGCCACTGCCTTTCTCTGGGAAAGAAAAACGGGTGAAGGCAAAGGGCAAGAGGAAGCAGGGTGTGCACGGGACATCCAAGTGAAGATGCCGGGAAGCTGCGGGCTGCACCCACAGCTCACGCATTCATCCGCAAACGTTTACCGAAAACTCCTGGTGCCGGGCACCGTCCGCAGCTGACCAAGACACGGTCTCCGTTCCGGAGCTCAGCTCCTCGGAGGACAAGCGATAACAATGGATAAAGCGCACACAGTTAGCTCCAGGGGAGCACGGACGCCGGGCAGGCCGAGCCAAGGAGACAAGAGGAGGACCGGGGAGGCCCGGCTGGGCCTCGGGGCGCGGCGCGGGGAAAACGGCTGTAGAGTGGCGGGCCACCTCCGAGCCAGAGACACACAAAAGGGAGATGGCAGCGGCGAGGACACAGCGCTCCGGCTGGCTCGTCCAAGGGCCGCGGTGGGCCAGGAGACCGGACCCCGCGGAGCCCCGGCCGCCTCTTCGAGAGCAGGCATCTCACCTGGGGCTGACGACGGATTCCCGGGCAAGCTGGCTTCTCCCAGCCACGCAGAAACAGTTCTTCGTCTCCACTCTCCCGGCCAATCACAGAGCAGCTCACGGTGATTGACAGCCCGCCTGAGCCAACCGCTGGCGCCTGTGGGCGGGATTCAATCAGTTTGAGTGCCTAAACCCGCGCTTATGGTTGCTAAGGACGCACGGGGCTCCTACGGCGCCTCCGAGGAGCCAAAAGAAATAGCGCCTCCGACAGCCCTGTCCAGCAGACTCCGGTTCCTCCGGTCTCGGGATCGAAAAGGGTGAGCACTGCGGAGCTCTCCCTCAGCGGCCCCGGCCTGGAGGTGGGGGCTACGGCGTCGGCTCCCTCACGGGCCCAGAGCGCCCGTGGAGCCGAGGACCCACGAAGGTTACTGCGCCCGCCGTGGACTTGATCGGCGTCCGGGGTCCCGAGCGGCTCTCCCGACACGTGGGGCGAAGCCGGCCCCTGGCCCCGGCACGAGCGCAGGCGCCCGTGCTGAGCCCGCCCTGCGCTGAGCGTTAACTGGAGGCGGCCCCTTCACACGGATTTAGTCCGCGCGGCGACGCCGAACAGTCGACCCATTTTGCAGAAGCGGCCAGTGAAGCCCGGAGGCCCGCATATTGCAGCCCCACGCAGAAACCCGCTACGACCCAGCGCATCTCCCAGTTTTTTCTCTCCGTGGCTGCGTGTTTGCACCCTGCCACTCCCTGCCTTCTCCGCTCTTCGCCTCCTGACGCCTCCAGGCGTTCTTAAATTACCTGCCCGGGGGAGGCGAGGCGAACGGCCTCAGGGATGAACTACAACTCCCATGAGGCGCTGGGGCCGTGCCAGAGCTTCGAGGGTCAGCCTCCCCTACGCTGGTTTTCCATTGGCTGGGCTGGCTCTAGGTTGGGAGTTCTGATTGGCTGAGGGACCTGAGGCGACAAATTCCGGAAAGGGGAAAAAGCAGCGGACATGGCGGCGGAGCGCGGCGCGGGTCAGCAACTGTCGCAGGAGATGATGGAGGGTGAGCAGCCCCGCGGGGCGGCGGTCACCGGGCCCGGCGGGCGAGGGGCCGCGGCCTGCAGCGGCCTTGCCGGAGGGAAACAAGGACTTCCGCCTCTGGTTGTTGCCCAGGCCCCGCGCGCGGCCCCTGACAGCTGCCGGCCGGTTCGGAGGGGCGGGGGCTGCCAGGAGGGCGCGGTAGCCCGGGGGGCGCGGGCCGCGAGGAGAGCGGCGCCCATGGGTGGGAGCTGAAGGCGCGGTGGTAGCGCAGCCCCGGCGTCCACCTGCTGCTTGGAGCCTCTCCCTGACCCTCCGATCTGACCCACGGGACGTTCCCCGTGCACTTGGCTAGTGGGGGGCTCGTAGGGGAGCGTGGCCGCCGCGGAGAGGGATCCTCTCGAAAGCTAACGGACTCTGGGGAAGGGGGACAAGCGGTCGAGGGCTTGGTAGAGACCACCGGGGCCCGTTGTGAAGTTATCACAGTTATGCAAAGACTAGATTCGGCTCTTCCACTTTGTTGAGAAAGATGGTGAGCTTATCTGTGCATGTAGCTGTGTGCACACGTGCACACACGCTCGCCCCCAGTTGGAGAGCCAGCGCTTCCCGAGGGCGCCTGAGCTGGTTTCCTGGAGAAGACGGTGCTCGTGTGCCAGTACTGGGGAAGAAAGGAGCAGGCGCGGGGGTGGGAGGGAAGAGCCCTCAGGTCGGGGAGTGATGGCTGCCTGACCAGAGCCAGCTCCAGGTTGACCCTTAAAGGCTCAGCTAGGTTGGAGATAGAGTCGGGGAAAGATCAAAGGTCCTTTCTGGCAATGGAAACCACCTAGTGAAAGGCGAAGGGTGTGAATGTGGCCTGTTTGGAGGAAGTTTGACCAAGGGTGACAGTCATTTTGGTTGAGAGTGGTGAGTACCAGGGAAGCTGGCAAGAGAAGGTTGTGGAAGGGACGTTCATGAACCTCTTGGATTTGGGAACCCCTGGATCTTTTTAAGCAAGGAAGTGCCTCTTCTTATTCCCCTTTCCTTCTTCCACCCCTCCCCCAGCCATGTCCATGTCTGGGCAAAGGATGAGCACAAAACCCAGGCATTTTTCTCTCCTGCTCCTACTTCTCCAATTCATCAACAAGCTCTGACCCTTCTACTTCCCTAAAAATCTCCAGATTTTCAAATCTCTTCCGTTCCCACTGCCAATACCTTGAGCCAGTCCATTGTCCCCAGTGCCCCAAAGTCACCTTATGTGCTGATCCTCTGTCCCATGCATGCTCCAGACCCTCGGCAGTCCTCAGGATGGAGTCCCAGGTGTCACCTGGGCTGCGCTTCCTTAACTAAGCCCCTCCTGCCTGGGCCTGAGCTGAACCAGACCATGGCCCAGCTGAACTTGCTCTCCTTTAGCCTTGATCTCACAGTGCAGGTTTGCCTCGCTCTCGGAAAGTGGAACAAGCCTAAGAAACCTTTCAAAGCCAATTAGCATAAAGGGAAGAAGCGGTTATCTTAGGGCACATCTCGCTAATGGATGCACAAAATCAGGATGAAGCGTAGACGCTCACAGGGACAGTTCAGAGCTCTGGCGGCTGGGCACCGAGATGCTGGGTGTGGTCCCTGCGGAAGGCACTTGGTGCAGCCACACTGACCGTGGTTCACGCTGCCTCTGTTAGGGCTCACTGCAGAACAGTGACGCTGTTTTTGCTTTTCACGTTTTTTTCAGGAAACAGAAAATCCTTTTTGGAGTTTTTTCGTTAGTGTGGTGCCTTCTTAAAAATAACATAGCATAAAGTGAACTTTTGGGAAGCAGGGGATACTTGTAATTAATTTATTATGTGTCTACTGCTTTTATTTACTAAAAGCTAACTGCTTTTGTGCCTTTTCTAATTTCATTCTGAGCAACTCTAAGATACAGTGACTATATCAGGTTCCTTCTCTAGATTTGGAAGCTGAGACTTGGAAAAGGAAGTTACTTGCCAAGCTGGGCCTCTAGGAGCAAGATGCAGACTCCGGAGGGGTCGTTGGCATTCCAGAAGGTTTTGGAATCAAAGATGCGATTTAGGTTTTAGAGTCAGATCGGACTCTCTGGCAGTGGAGAGTAAACAGGGTTGGCACACGCCACAGAGTGGCCAGTCGGGAGGCCCGGCAGGAGCCCCGGGCGGTTGCTGGGGCAGGGAGGAGGAGCCCAGCTGGAGAGTGGGAGGTGGATTTCATAAGGACATATTTCATCCAGCGGTCCTTTCCTGGACCCCTCCCTCCTCGGCCCAGTGGGAGACACAAAGAGGCGACGGCCCTCCCTCCCCTCTGCGGACAAGCTGGAACCAGGAGCGAGGCACCTTTCGGGGGAGTTGGTGACGGCAAGTCAGTTGCTGGTGCATCAGGGCTTCCAGACAGACTCCCAAAAGAGGTCAAGAAAAGAGTTAGGGGACAGGAACATTATTTGACAATTTCGCCAATGACCTGTTACCAGTCTGCCACATGTAATCATTGCCTTATTGATTAATTCAAAAACTCTCTGTTCGCCAGCCCGTCAAAGCTTTGCGCTGGCTGGCATCACTGTCCTGAGGGTTAGTGTCCACGACCTTCACGTGGGACAGCGGGCGCTGCTAGCTGCCTTCTCCTTTCTCATTAGCGCTCCCGCCCACGGTCTGATTTGAGTTAGTCTTGATGTCTTTCGGAGTGTGGGCCTGTGAGCGGGGCTGGTTTTCCTGGCCAAACGGATAGCGGAGCGTTGGAGGAAGGTGTGTGGTGGAAGGGCCACAGCGGCCCCCTCAGCACAGTGCTCCAGGCGTCACTCTGCGGTAGCCTTGGTACGCCTAGTCACAACACCCCAGGGCTGGCAGGGCGCCTGGCGGCGCTTCACGAGCTCCTTGAGGGCAGGGATCATGTGACACTCCCCTTCGCGCCTGTGTGGCCTCCCTGCCCCGCCCCACCCCTCGCCCAGTGCTCCTGCCACTGGACAGGCGGCGCCAGGGACATGGAGGACACTCAGATGGCCGTTGAGCCGAGTTCATCTCCTGTGTTAAATGACGTCTTGCTGACCGACAGTGGGTGCAGCCTTGCTGTGTGTCCTGGGTGAGGATTCTCACTGGTCTGCATGGTTCAGTTGACAGGCGGGTCGAGTCTGAAGAATCGGGCGATGAAGAAGGGAAGCAGCAGGGCGGCGGCGCGGCGGCCGACCTCAGCGAGCGCAGCCTGAAGGATGGGCAGGAGCCGGGGGAAGAGGACCCAGAAGGTACCGGGCCTGTGACCAGCCGTGGTCACTGAAGGGGTGGGAGCGGTCAGCATTGCCCGGGACCTGCGTCCCCTTCCCGCGGCGGCAGCCTGCATCGTCCTGGGGGGACCACTGTGCTGGGCGCAGTCGCGGAGGGCCTCCGTGGGCTGGGAGCGGGGCCCACTCTGCCGCGCCCCCTCGCCAGCTGACTCGCTGAGGGCGCCTGCAGGCTGAGTGTGGTGTTTGTAACCGCGCTGGAGGCCAATGCGGATGATGGCGCTGGGGCTGGTGTGTCGTCTGGGACGGAGCCAGAACAGGGCTCGCTGCTGCGCGGTCGGAAAGCCAGATCCGCAGCGAGCGTCCCGGCCGACTGCCGTGGCGCTTTTCACACCCTAGAGAAGTCGCTTCCGGGTTCTCTCTGCCGTTGTCGTCGGCCTGGGCTGGACCTCTTAATGCCTAGGTGTCGGGAAAGTCATTTCACGTGGGAAGTGTCCCCGTGGCCGCCAGTTGTCTCAGTGGATGACAAGGACAGCAGAACGCACTGGAGACTAACAGAAGTCAGCCCCCGCTCCTGGTGGCGGCCTTGGCTCCAGACCTCAGCCCAGGTGTCTGTTGCTCAGAAAACTGATTTACTTTGAAGAGAGTGAGAGTAGAAACCCGTCAACAAACAGAAAGATGCCCAAGGTGCACTAGCAAGTGGAAAAGCAGATTTCCGGGCCGTGTGCGTGTGAAGGTCCTGTTGGCATCCCGAGGGCACCGTTCCGACCCTCCTGCGGCAGAGGGGGCGCGCACAGCACCGCGGCCGAGGCTCTGGTGCCGCCTGCGTCTCCAGATTTATATACGACGCACGGGCGTTTAAGACAGTAATCGTACGTTACTCTTTTAGTGATCAAAGCAACGAATTTACTTTTTTAAGATTTTATTTATTCATTTTTAGACGGAAGGGAAGGAGAAAGAAAGGGAGAGAAACATCAATGTGTGGTTGCCTCTCATGCGCCCCCCACTGGACTGGGGACCTGGCCTGAAACCCAGGCATGTGCCCCAACTGGGAATCAAACTGGTGACTCTTTGGTTCACAGGCCGATGCTCAATCCACTGAGCCACACCAGCCAGGGCCAAAACCAACAAATTTATGAAACAGCACTCTGCTCTCTGTTCCAGCGAAGGTAGCTGGTAACCATGGCAACATAACTTTAAGGCAAAGGAGAGTACCGCAAAAGCGGCAGCCACCTTCCGGAACCGCAGAGTCGTGCTTATGAAGGGGTGTGGGTGGGCTGACTGCCGGGAGTGACGGGCGGGGCTCCCGGTGTTGCCTGTCATAGGCCTGGGACACCGAGCAGGTGGGAGGGCCACCTGCCCCCACACAGGAGTTCCTGCTGCTGAGTGGGCTGGGGAGTGGGCGTCCTCCCCTGGCTGTGGGCACAGGCTCGCTCCGGCCCACCCAAGGGCACGCAGCTCCAAAGTGGGACGGCTGCGCCCGAAGCCCATTGTCTGAACCAGCCCCCTTCCCTCCAGGGTGCTGTCCAAGGCGAAGTTCTCCGGGAACACGTAAGGCCTCAGAAAAACCAGGACTCGCACCTGCCTGTGTTTAAGTCTTAGGTTCAAATAAAGTCATTCAAACGTGTCAGTTGTTCCCTTCTATTTATTTTCCCTAAGAGATCAAAAACTGTGATCGCTGCATAATTCATTCAGAAAGATGTTCTAGGCTGGTAACTTTGTTCCAAAGGTTAAGCTGACCTTTTGGGGCCTGTCCTGTGCTGGACAGATTACAGGCAGAACCCCTCTGAGCCCGGGACAGCCCCCGTTCCCGCCGGCTGGCCCAGCATGACCGTCTGCGGTGCCCCTCTCACCGAAGTGTCTGGGCTGGGACACTGAATGGCCAGGGTGCCTGGCCTATGACATTGCGTAGCCTGTCACTCAGCTTCCTGGGTCCTGGTGTTAAACTTAGGCTGTTGGAGGAGGGGCAGGCAACTTGGGTACACCTCTTGGTTTTGCTCAGCTTCTTTTATCTAATTCTTGGGTTGGTGATATCTCATAAAGTTATGGATAAACTGTAAATGCCATTTTTTAAAAATCTAGCAGCTGCTGATTGTGACGGAGAAGGCGCAATGAAAAGACTAGGAGGCGGATTCCGCTACAGCGGGGCCAGCATGCCCTGCCTAAGCAGGGCCTACGTCAGGGGCCTCCTCCGAGGCCTCCTGTGCAGGGGCCGGGCTGACCGCATGCGGGCTGCTAGCCCACCGCACTGCAGAAGCAAACGCGGTCTTGTAGGGAAGGGGCGGCCGTGGGAGCCAGGCAAGATGGTAACAACCAACTTACTGGACACGGAGCCGACGGCAGAGCCGCGCTCCAACCCAGAGAAGCGCCATGAGACAGGCAGCCTGGCTTCTTCCACCAAAAATTTCTGGAACCATCCAGCCCCAATATGTGAGCTTTGGACCCTAATTCAAGCAGAACTCACTCAGTGGGAGGAGAAATCTTAAGACAGTTGGTGACATCAAGGAATTACTGTTGCTGTTTTAAGAGTTGAACCCTCTTAAACATAAAAGCTTCAGCAGGCTCAGATGGGATGAAGGGAGGGGGCTGCCTCCTCGGGGCTGAGTGGCTCCTGCAGCCTTTCCAGGCCTCAGGCTCCCCAGGGGTCCAGGCCTGGCCTGCTGGGCGGGGGTGCTCTGCCAGGGTCAGCCCCCAGCCTCCCAGGCAAGAGGTGCAGCTGAATTATTCAGCAGGGCCGAGCCTGTCTGCGAGCCTGTCTGTGAGCCGTGCTTCATTCGGCTCTGCTGTGTGCGGAGACGGTTGTTTGCAGGGCCTCTTTCCAAAGCAATAAAGGACACACCTCGCACATCTGATTTGCCCACCATGGTCCACAGTCAAACGGCCTGATTCACTGCCGCGCCGGGGGGAGGGGGGGTGCAGGCTGCTGGCGATGGTGCAGCTCTGGGTGTCCCCAGCGGCGGCTGGCCGGCGGCCTCCCCGCTTCCTTCCGCCATCATGTCCTTTCTCGGGACGCTCAGCAGTGCAGATGGAGGTTTGGAGACCTTTGCTGGTAGCTGGATGCAGGGAACTCGGAATGCCAGGCAGGCCGCCCCTGTTTGCAGGGGGTGTTGATGAGCCCCCGTGGCGCCCAGACCCTCCAGGTGCGGCTTGTTGGTGGGCCCCACATTGTCAGCTAGGCAGCCTGCACGCCAGCTCGCCCTGCCCCCAGGCCGGGGGGGCGGCCTCCTGCCCACAGGGGCTTGGAAAGGGCTCTTTGTTCCTCTCTCTCCCCCCAGGACAAGAGCTGCCCGTGGACATGGACACCATTCAGCTGGACGGAGATGCTGAGGTAAGGCCGCCCGCTCTGCCCCGCCACAGGGGTGTGGTGACGGACCACGCTGACCATGGGGTGCCTTTTGGGAAGGTGCCGATTAGTAAGTGATCCCGGGGAAGAGGTCGTCCAAACCTCCCTTGGTCGGGTCAGTTTCCTTGGGTTTCACTTTTTCTAGTAACAGTGATCAGAATCCCCTATCTGTTTAACCGGCGTGGCGGATGAAACCTTTGACTCATAAACTACGCGGGTCCGATGATCGCGTTGTAAATGTGGGGTCCCCGTGCCCCCATCCGAAAGGCAGTCGCAGTACAGGGCTTGCGGCAACCGCCCGGCAGGGCAGAGCGCCGCCTCCTGGCATTTCTGCGCTCAGGGGAGCTGGCGGTGAGAGGAAGGGCCCGCCTGCCGCTCGGTCGGAGGTTAGTCCTACGCAGAATGGCAGTGAGTCATGGCCCAGCCCACAGGCATCTCGGGGGTCACCTCACGCCACTGTCACCTGTCTCTGCAGGCTCCCGTGTGGGGCCGGCTGGCTGGTCCCCCCGCACCCGCACCCCCGGCTGTAGGAAACAGGGCCCCAGGCACATCCCTGCAGCTCAGCCCGACTTCCCTCTGTTCCAGGACGTCGACCTGAATCACTGCCGCATCGGGAAGATCGAAGGCTTCGAGGTTCTGAAGAAGGTGAAGGTGAGGGGCCGTCTGCCCTGGCCCACGAGGTGACCGACCCCCGCCAGAACCGCCCCTGCCCCCGCCAGCTGCAGACGCAGACGACACGCGCGATGGAGACTCGGTTCTGGGTCCGCCGCAGCCCCGCGGAAGGTGCTGCCTCCACCAGCAGCCAATGGCGAGTGGCTGCGGTGTGAACATGGCAGGTCCACAGAGCCGTGCGGGCGGCGGCTCAGACCCCTGCTGCTCGCAGAGCCTCGGCTCAGGGCCCCAACCTCGCCGAGTTCTGCTGGTTTTTCCAAACCGAGCCCAAGGCTTCGCTCTGCCAGGAAACAGCACACGGCCCACGCTGACCGAGGCGTCCCTCCCCAAGCAGGTCCGCGCCGCGCGGGCCTGCCTGCAGCCTCCCTGTGGGTGTCTGCCATCGCCCCGTGTCAGCCCCTTTGTGGGAAACATCAGGACAGTGAGAACCACGTCCTCCCCCCAAGGCTTTCCCGCACCGTCACGCAGCCGCTCTCCCCGTGACCGCCCCCTCGCTGCGCGTGTCAGCTGCTCCCTTCCCGCCCCCAGACGCTCTGCCTCCGTCAGAACCTGATCAAGCGCATCGAGAACCTGGGGGAGCTGCAGAGTCTGCGAGAGCTGGACCTCTACGACAACCAGATCAGGAAGATCGAGAGTCTGGACACGTTGACCGAGCTGGAGTGAGTCCCAGGACGCAGGGACGGCCGAGGAGCGGCCCAGGTCCCCGGAGCCAGCCTGCGCCCTGGCTCCGTCCTGGAGAGGCCCCCTCGGCCCCTGGGTCCTGCCCGCGCCCGGCTCAGCGGTGGCGGCAGCCGACCCAGCCCCGCCCTGCGCGGTGGCCGTGGGTGGGGGCTGCTGGCCGGTCCCCAGCCTCAGGGTGGGCCTGGGAGCCGGTGGGGCCCTCGGAGTTCTGTGCATCTGTGCTCATTAAAAAACACATTTTACTCGTTCCAGGATCCTAGATATTTCTTTTAATCTGCTGAGGAACATTGAAGGGGTGGACAAGCTGACACAACTGAAAAAACTCTTCTTGGTCAACAACAAAATCGGTAAAATCGAGAACCTGAGCAGCCTGCATCAGCTGCAGATGCTGGAGCTGGGGTCCAACCGCATCCGGGTAGGTGCGGGCGCGGCCCGGGCGCAGGGCGTGCATGCTCCGTGCGGCGCGGGGGTGCGTTTCTAGTTTTCCCAAAAACAGGGAAGCTACTTTTTAAGAAAAAACGGTAACTCGGGTCAGGGTCACCAGAGCGAGTGCCCGAGGGAGTGGCCTGGCCTCTCGCACGCAGGCTCCACGGGCCCCGTCCCGGGCCTGCGCCGAGCTCTCGGCAAACCGCTGCGGTGACGCTCCCCCCCAAGGTGAGCCGATCTGCCCCAAACCACGTGCTGCTTCACAGTGCGCTGGCGGCTCAGTTTCTGGCCAGCCTGCCTGACGTGAGTGCGTCCTGCACAGGGAGGCTGAGGGCCGCCCGACCTCCGCCAGGGCCGCCACCTCCCGAGAGCGTGGCGCAGCGGAGGCAAGCGCCTGTCGGGAAGCAGACCGGGTCCTTGCCCAGCTGACTCCCAGCGCCTGGGAAGGGCGCAGGGAGGAGCTCTAGTCCCGCAAAGACAGACATCGGCCAGGGGGGCAGGGGGCAGCCAGCAAAGAGGAGGGGGGCTCTGCAGGGCAGAGATGAGGCCACCTGCCAGCCAGAGACCATAGTCTGCCTTGACTGGCCTCCATGTGGCTTTGGGAGTGTGCAGTGGACAGCGGTGAGTCCAGCTTGGCCCCTGAGAGCTGGGCAGGACGTAGACACACAGGTGGTTCTGGCTGGGGCCTCTGCTGGCACCGTTAGCGGTGGTGTGGCCGCAGACAGCAAAGCCGCGCACCGGAAGCTGGAGAGCAGCCAGATGTCGGTGTTGCGTCGAGTCCCTCCATGGCACATGTGTGGGAGGAGCATGGCTCATCGCAGGTCACTGCAGGCGTAGCCGTTACAGGCACCCCCCACACACACCGAATATCCGTCCTCGTAGACACCCCCGCCCCGCCCAGTCGGGCTGTGCTGGGCGAGGGAGCTGCCCCATGCGTGTCTGCTGGGGCCCCGCCGCGTCAGCACGCGCCTGCCCGGACTGTGCCGTGTCTGTCAAGTTCGTGGTTAACTCACTCTCAGCAGCGGACGCAGAGGCAGGAAAGAGGCCGAGTCAGCGCACGTCCATTAAACTGCCCGCTGTGCCCACACACAGCAGGACCGGGGTGGGGGAGGGGGCGGGGTGGGGAGGTACAAGGAAGGAGGGGTCCGGGACCCCGCGTGGGCGGCGCTTTTCTGGGGGGACGGAGGCTCTTGGGAATGCATTGTGACAAGCCCCACGGAGACAGACAGGATGACGCCAGCTCAGAACTGGGAGGGCGTGACAGACCTGGCCCATGGGCTCCCGCCGGCCCCCCGCAACTGGAGGTGGGCGTGCGCCCGAGACCGATGCAGAGCCTGTGCCTGCCCTCAGCTGCTCCCACTCTGTGCCCTCTGGTGCGGCTTCCCCGGGCCGTGCCCCGCGTGCGGCAGTGACTCGCCCGACACCTCAGGCCAAGTCCAGGGTGCGCTGTCCCCTCCCCGCGTGAGGGGGGTGGCCACACCACGCCCTCCGTCTCTTCCACAGGCCATCGAAAACATCGACACGCTAACCAGTTTGGAGAGTTTGTTTCTGGGGAAAAACAAGATCGCCAAGCTTCAGAACCTGGACGCCCTCTCCAACCTCAGAGTCCTCAGCATGCAGGTGCGGTCTGGCTTCGCGCCCCCCGCCCACACAGCAGGGCCCGCGCAGCCTCCCCTGCCGGGACCAGGGCCAGCCCGACTCCCGGCACAGGCAGGCAGAGCGGGGGTTTTCACGTGTGCACACAACCCGGCCCCTGCCTGCGTCGGGCTGGCCTTCCCGCGCCTTCCCGGTACGAGACCCAGCCGGCGCACAGGCAGAGGCGCGCCCTCGGAAGGGTGGCTCGGTTCCGAACGCTCCTAAGTTAACTGAGGCCGACCCTCGCGGAGCCCATCGGAAACCACCAAGTTCTTCTGCACGAAACCCTCGGCCCCTTGTGCATGAACTGCATCCCCGGGCAGCGGGCTGCAAGTGCGGCCTTCTTCTCTCTGGGGAAGCCTCCTCCCGGCCCCTTTCGAGTGGAATGCCGACGAGAGAGCCCTTTGCCGAAAGCGGTTCCCCCTTGCGCCCCCACCCAACCTGACGGCTGTCGGCTCTCCCCCCCAGAGCAACCGGCTGACCAAGATCGAGGGCCTGCAGAGCCTGGTGAACTTGCGGGAACTGTACCTCAGCCACAACGGCATCGAGGTCATCGAGGGCCTGGAGAACAACGTAAGGCACCCTCTCGTCCCTCCAGGCAGGCGGGCACCGCCCCGCACGCGGGCAGATGGCCGCTCGGTCTCAGGGCTGGTCTCCAGCGAACACACCTCCGGGGGTCTCTCCCGGGGCCGTCCAGCCCTGCAGACAGAGTGGCCCCCTGGCCCTGGGGAAGGCAAGGAAGTGACAGAGTGGCCCCCCCCGGCCCTGGGGAAGGCGGGGAAGTGCCTGAAGGAGAGCGGGGCCGACGCCGCCCCCGCAGCCAGTGCCCCCGCAGCACAGGCATCGAGGGGCCCTCCCGGGGCAGCGCCCCCCGCACAGCCGCCAGCAGCCTCGCAGGCATCGGCGGGGGTTTCAAAGCCCCTCCCAGGCCGCCCACGCGCCCGCACACTGCCACTGCGGGGGCTGCGGGGACGAGTGGCTCGCCCAGTCCTGGAGCTCCTGCACGGCCCCACCTCCTCCCGCTTCTCACCACCCTGCTGGGGACTGGCCTGCCTGTCCACGCCCCTCCCTCCACCACCAGGACTGCCCCGGCTCGCCCAGGGCGGCCTTGCTGGAGCCCCTGCCCCCGGCGACCCTTGCCCTCAGGGCTGCCCGCAAGCCACCACTTTCCGGGGCAGCGCTGTCCTCACTCTGCTCCTGGGCTGCCCTCTGCCCCGCTCGGCACCGGCGGCCTGGCTGGTCGCAGCTGCTGCAACAGCACCTGCGTCAGGAAGGGCTCCTCTGGCCTTTGCCACGGCCCTGGGCCTCCCCCCCCCCCCCCCCCCCCCCCCCCCCCCGCCCCGTGATGCTGTCGTGGGGGGACCGCGTTCCGACTGTCATGTCGCCGACACCTGCACGCAGTCTAGGGCGGCGAGGGTTTGCTGGAGGTGCAGCCTCTCCCTCCGTCTGTGAGGCACAGTCCGGCGGGGTCCGTGGGCGGGCTGCACTCAGGGGAGGCCCAGGCGGGCCTCACCCCCACCCCCGGCCCCGCCCCCGCACTGAGACCCCAGGCCTTGGGGACAGAACAGAAACATGCAGCTGTGGCTCGCACGGTCGGTCCTTGCGGACACACACCTGCCTGGATCACATGCCTGCCCTCGGGGCCTCGTCACCTGCAGGCCGGACAGGCGCCTGCACTGAGTGCGATCCCTTCACCTGCCTGGCCTGCATTTCTGTGAGGGGAAGGCAGGCAGGCAACGACCTTCCCCCCAAACGGTGAACCCCTGCCCCCCCACACCTCGTGCTCCCCTGCCCTGCGCACCGGTCTCCCCAGGTGCAGGTCAGGGCCTCTGGTGCCTGCTCGCCCAATATCCCTCTGTACTGGGTACAAATGAGCTTTCAAAACATTGTCTAGCTCCCCAGAAAAGGGGCTGAGGACCCAGCCAAGTTCCTGTGCTCTGTCAGAGTTTCAGGGTGGCCCCGGCAGCCGGGGCCCCTCCCTGCTGCTGAATCCCTGCGCCCAAACCAGAGGTCAGTCTGCTGGGTATCTGCACCTGCGCTGAGGACCACCCAGTGCAGGCAGCGGGCTGGAGAGCCCTGCTGTGACACAGGGCCTGCCCTGCGCCCAAGGGCCACCCACAGGCCATGCTCAAGCTCCCATTGGCCGTGACACCCCCTGAAGGCGGCGGGCACACGCCAGGCTGACATGAGTGAAGCCAACATGAGCGCCAAGCCCATGCAGACACCGCCCCATGCACCGTGGCCTCCTGGAGAGGTCAGGGCTGGGTGGGCAGGACACACAGGGTGGTGGGGCCAGGCCCACCAGGTGGCAGACGCCAGGGCCAGAGCCTTCTGAGTTGTATGCAGCCCAGGGCCGTGGGCCGACTCCCGAGTGGCTGCCCTAGTGTGGGGGGGGGGTTGGCGCTGCACTGCTGGGTTGGGTTGGTTAGACTTCAGCAGGGCCTGCTGTACGTATTTGTCTTTAGAGCAAGGGGGAGAGCGGGGGAAAAGGAGGGCAACATCGATGTGCGAGAGATACATCGACCAGTTGCCTCTTGCACACGGCCACCCGGGGCACTGGCCTGCAACCCAGGCACGTGCCCTGACTGGGGATTGAACTGGCGACCCTTTGGTTCGCAGGCCAGCACTCAGTCCCCTGAGCCGCGCTGGCCAGGGCAGCGGGGCCAGTGTTAAAGCACCGCGGCCAGTGTTAAAGCACCGCAGTGCTTCACTGGACCCCAACGCTGGTGTGTCCCCAACAGTGTGCGCGGGGCCTGCGAGCGGGGGCCGGCGCTGGGCTCGAGCCCCTCCAGCCCCACCCTCCCCCATCGGCTCTGCTCTCTCCCACCCGGCGGCCTCCCCACCGCCCCTGCCTATGTCCGTGCAAGTTCCAGCCCAGGCGCCTCCGCCCTAAATGCAAACAAAACACGATTCTAAGCCTTAGTGTGATGCGCGTCCTTCAGGGGTCACCGCGGGGGAGTCACCGTAACACCAGGACTGCCGCCCTGGGTCCCTGCGGACAGGCCTCTGGCAGCCCAGGGATCGAGTCTGATGGGCCGGTTTGGAGTCCCAGTGACGCGGGGACACGGGGGTGGCAAGCCGGGGGCCCTGCCATGGGGCCCTACTGCGGGAGGGCGGTCCACAGCTCCGAGTCCTGAGCATGGCTGCGCAGCGACCGCCGACCAGCGGTGATGCAGGGCAAGTTTCACTTCCTCGTTTTAGAACAAACTCACAATGTTGGACATCGCGGCAAACAGAATCAAAAAGATTGAAAATATCAGCCATCTAACAGAGCTGCAGGAATTCTGGGTAAGCTGAGAACCCCCTGAGGTGGGTGAGTGAAGCACTGGGCGGACGGGGTGGGGGGTGCAGGGAGGGTGGAGGCCCGGGGGGGGGGGGCCATCATCAGGACCTTGTTAAAAACGTGCATCTCCGGCCCCCTGTAGCCAAGGGCAGACCGGCCCCGGCCGGCGTTCTGTGAGCCCTGGGTGGCAGCGGTGCCTGTGGCTGAGAGCTCAGGTCTGTGCTCGGGCAGACCTGAGGGTGGGCACGTGGCCCGCAGGCCACAGTGCAGGAGCCGGGCGGGTGTCCTCAGGCACCTGCTGGCTACGGGTGTGTCTTAGGGAGTCCATCAGAAGAGAGACAAGGGTCGAAGGTCTGAAGATCCCTCAATGGGCCATGCGCCAATGGCTGAGTTGTCCTCAGCATCAGGGTTCCTCGAGCAGGTGTTCCAGGCGTGGGCACCCACCCACCCCGAGCCCGTGGCCCCGGGAGGTGCTGCCCACGCCCCGCCCCGCAGCGCAGTGGGGGAGCGCTGTCCTCACTGTGTCGGTTCTGATCCCAGGCACGTGCTGAGTCTGGGGGATGATTCTGCCCCATCTGGCCAGGCCGTGGGCCCTGCTGGCATCCTGACAGGTGGCCCACGGTGAAAATGTCCCCTGACCCTTGTCACTAGCCCTGGGCCTTGGGTCATGTCTGACATGGCACCAGAGCGTGCCTGGGAGGCCAGAGATGGACAGCGAGGTGGTGCAGGCGGTCTGGGGGCTGGGCGGGTTGCAGGGGGAGGACACAGCTCTGGAGAGACCAGGGAAGCACACAGAGGAACCACCCACCGGAGACAGGACCTGTGCCACGGCAGGGGTGGGGCGGTCCCTGAGGTCACGTTCCCTAGGTGTGGGCCCCTCGGTGTGCCCAGCAAAGGGACAGCGCATGGGACACGGGGGCCACCTGAGGACCCTGGCTCCCTGGGGGGCAGGCAGGGGGGCAGTGGCTGGAGCAGAGCAGCCCCTGGGCCCGTGACACAGACACGCGGTCTCTCAGGCCCCGGGGCCCGCCCCCAGCACAGGCAGAGCCTCCTATGCCGTGTGCAGGCCACTGCACTGTCTGCCCCGTGGTCACCGCAGCCCGGAGGCAGGTGGTGCCGCCCTGCACATGGCAAGGACACGGGCCGCTGCGGGTGGCGTCCTTCCCTTGGAGAAGCCCCTGCAGGCCCCCACTGGACCACAAAGTGCCAGGGGAGGGTGACGGACGCTTGTGAACACACAAAGCGTTTCCTGCATTAACAGGGAGACAGGGAGATGCAGCCTCCGGCTCCCCGGTCAGCACAGACCTTGTGGGCGGCCAGGTGGCCGGTCTGTGATGCGCTGGGCACACCCAGGCGGGGGAGCATGGGGCTGCTCTGCGGTGCACCCGTGTGTGCCTGTGTGTGCCCACGTCACGCCTCGTGTGTGCACACGGTCTGGGTGCATGCGTGTGTCTTCCCAGATGAACGACAATCTCCTTGAGAGCTGGAGCGACCTGGATGAGCTGAAGGGGGCCAAGAGCCTGGAGACGGTGTACCTGGAGCGGAACCCGCTGCAGAAGGACCCGCAGTACCGGCGGAAGGTGATGCTGGCGCTGCCCAGCGTGCGGCAGATCGACGCCACCTTCGTCAGGTTCTGACCCTCCGTGCCCTCGCCTGCTCCCTCTCTCCAGAAGAACTTCCTGGCCATGGTTTTCAGTCCGCCCGTTGCTCCTGAAACCGTCACCAAACCAACGGTCACAACCCAATGGCAATAAAAAGGCACTGAGTGATCCCTGCCATGTGTACCGCCGCTCACCGCTGAGAGGCGCTGCTGTTCCCGGCACCACTCGGGTCCCGTTGCTCTGCGTTCCAGGAGGGAGGTGGCCCAGGCCCTGTGGGCTGCAGGGGGCCCCTCCAGGCCCGTCCCGGCCACCTGGAGCCTGTCAGCCCACCGCTTTCTAGTCTTTTAGACCTGGCGATGCCAGTATTTGCCGATGACACATATTAAAAAGCAAAGCAGCGGGTGGGGGGGCTCAGCTCTGCACACCAGGACCCTCGGCTCGGTGCGCAGGCCCTGTCTCCTGCCGCCCCCCGTGGCCCCCCGAGGCCGGGTTGCCACTGGCAGAGGGTGAACCCACCTGAGGCTCCTCAAAGACTTTCCGCAAAGAGCCGCCCTCTGACCGCCTGTGACACTGCCTCCGCCCTGACCCTGCCGGTGCGCCGGCTCTGGTTTTATAAAGTTCACCGCGGCAGCTCCAGGGGTCTGACTGCCGTCTCCATGGACCTCGTCATGCTCCGCCATCCTCGGGGCTCCGCCATCCTCGGGGCTCCGCCTGCTCCCCACACTACCCGCCGCCCCGCCCACTGTGGGAGCCACGTGCTCCCCACCGTGGCCGGTTCCATTCACATTTAACTTGTGAAAATAAAGTGGAATTAAACATGCAGTTTCTCAGTTGCACTCGGCACATCCCAAATGCTCAGTAGCCGCACACCTTGAGGGCAGCCTTTCTGACCGCCCCAGGGCGCCTTCCCGGCCAGCGCTGCCCTGGACCCTGTGACAGTGGTGGCCCTAGGTTGAAGGTCACGCCCAAGCCTTGACTTCAACCTTTGCAAAAGTAAACTGTGCAACCGGACAGGGCAGCTGCTGAGAAGCGAAGCTGGGAAAGGAAAGAAGGGGTGGGCGGGCCCGGCCCCGGGATGCCGGCCAGCACTCTGCCCTCGGCCCCACACGCCGTTCCGGTCTGTCCGGGGCCCGGGGAGACGTGTTCAGGTGTAAGGACTTGAGAGCCTTTGCTGAAGACCACGTTCGGAGGAAAAGGAGGGAATCCAGGCCACGGACTGCGAAGGGGCAGCCCTGCGGCCAGCAGCCCTGCCCGCCCGCGAGCGGGCCGTGGCGGGGCCGCGGCACCCGTGTCCGGGCAGGACGAGGGACCCGAAGCGAGGTCCTAGCGCGTTCGGCCTGGGACCTGAGACGTGGCGGGGAAGGGTGTCCAGGTTCCCCTTGGCGTAGGAAAGGGAGGAACAGAGTTTGTGGGAAACGAGTCTCAAGTAACCGCCAGTGGAACAGAAGCCAGTTATGAAACACCCAGGGAAACCCAAAACCTTTGAGCAAAGGGACGGGAGGCTGCGGCGGCCGTTGGTCCGCGCGCCCTCGCAGGGACAAGGGACGTCCCGTTAACAGACGCGCACGCGGCAGTTACAGAAGGTCGGGGGGCGCGCGAGGTCCGGCCCAGTCCTGACCCACGCTCCCTCTGGCTATGCAAGGGACTCATTTCACTTTAAAACTTACGTGGGAGAAGAAAGGGCCACGTTGAACCTTGGAACTTCGAAAAAGTTCAGTCACCTTTGAAAAAATGTCAGGCAAGGTGACCTGCCGGGTTCCGACAGCTGCAGACCCGCGCAAGGGCAGTCCACCGGCAGGCAGGCGGGGCTGGGGCCGGGCCGGGGGAGCAGGGTCCCCGGGAGGCCTCCGTGTGACAGGCAGGCCAGAGAGTCTGCAGGGAAAAACGGGAAAGCCCGTGCGTGAGCCCCGGGTGCAGAAGAGCTTCTTAAAACACAGACGCGCAGCCACGAGACAAGGTTTTGTGGGTTTGGGACCTAACAGCGAAAATCCCCTTAGAAGGGACAGCACCTTCCGCGGCCCGCAGCTCACCAACAGGTGTCCCAGCGTCCGAAGCTGGCACGGGCCGGACCGCAGGCGTAAAGGACTGCCCCAAACCGGAGAAAAGGAGACGGGAGCACGGACGGAAACAGGCGAGGGCAAGGTGCACCCAGTGGGTTGAGCGCCGGCCTATGAGCCAAAAGGTCCCTGGGCCGATTCCAGTCCGGGCACATGCCTGGGCTGTGGGCCAGGCCCGTGGCCGGGGCGTGCGCGAGAGGCCACCGGTCCGTGTTTCTCTCCCTCTCTCTCTCTCCCCTTCCTTCTCCTCTCTTTAAAATAAAAAGATTTCCTTAAAAAACTTTTCTTAAAGAAAGAGCACTCCCAAGGACGCCTCAGATGGAAAGGGGTGGGGGGAGGGGGAGGCCTGGGCTGAGAGTGCCTGCCCCTCCCCCCACCCCTTCCCCTCCGAGCACAGGGCGAGGGTGAGGGCGGCTGGGACCATGGCCAGGAGGCGGCTCTTCAGAGAGCAGGGTGGCAGGAGGGAAGAGGAGCCAGCAGGGGGCACTGCTCTGCCGGTGGCCAGCCCTGCGGCCTTGAGCAGGACGAGGGACGGGGATGCACCCCTGAAACCAGCAGCAGACGACCCTGAGACACACTGTGATCAGAGAAGGGGAGGGCGGAGGGGCCGCCCAGCTGGCAGGGGCCTGCCGGAGACTCTGTGCTTTGCCAGTGACGACGGAGAAAAGGGGCAGGTGCAGCCGGCATGGTGCCTGGAATGTGGATTCCGCAGCTGGACCTGCTGCAACCATCTTGCAGCCATGAGGCAAAAGCTGGTGCACCAAATCCTGGCCACAGGCTCTTCCTAGGGCTTAGGACCCAATAAGACTCCTCTGTCAGGGGTACAACAGCTTCCTTCCTTCCTTCCTTCATTTTTCAGAACTGCAAAAGTAATGGAAATCTTACAAATTTCAAACCATAAAACACTGCAAAGAGTACAAACTGAAAACTGGACCCAGGAGGAGTCCTTGTCCCCGCACCTCCATGCACACGACTCCCAGGCTGCGGCAGCCTCCAGCCGCCTGCCACGGAAGCTCGGCTGGGGCCCGGCTCCCCGTTCCAGGGCTCCCTGGGAGGGGCGCACGGACGGAGCGTGGGGGCTGAGCACAGGGACCAGGCCTGGCTTCGGCTGGGACGAGGGTGCGGTTCAGGGGCTTCGCCAGGCGGAAGGAGCAAGCAGGACAGCAGCCTCGAGTGCCGGGAGGGCCAAGGGGTGAAGCGCTGGGACCCCCCTCTCCCAAGTGGGCCCTGAGCTAGGGGATGCGCCTGAGACCACACCCCGGACGTGGCAGGCCTGGCCCGGCACCCCGGGTCCCCTGCGTTCCCAAGGGCAGGGCACAGGTGAGGATGACACGAGAGCCCCGTGGCCGTCCAGCTGAATCCCGCCTGTCCATCGCCCCCCCCCCCCCGGCCGCAGCAGCTGGTGGGCCCTGGGCTCCCTAAGCAAATAGGGGAGAAGGTGGGAATGGCATTTGCATGCAGCTCCATGGAAATGCGCAGCCTGTTTGCACGACCCTCGAGCACACCCCCTTGGCAAACAGGCAGATCCTGTTCCAGGACCTGAAGGCCGTGACCCCTCCCCACGCCAGACACCTTTCCTGCCTGCTTGCCGGGTACGGTTCAGGGCATGCGAGTGGCTGTCACCGCCCGTCCAGGGCTACCAGCACAGGGTCCCCCCAGTCCTCCCGCCAGGAGGGCCCAGACTCGCCGCTCGGACCAGGCTTCCGAGGCCTCTTCTGGAAGCCCCCGTGCCAGGTGGGGACCATTCTGCATCACGTGGGTACAGGGTGCCAGGTGGGCAGACGGGCTCCAGGGAGGCTGGGGAGCACCCCACCCCCTCAGGGCTCCAAGGGGGCTGGAACCCTGAGACCTGGCCCAGAGTCTGCCCCAGGCCGGGTGCTCTGTGTAACTCTGGGTAGGGCACCCCAACCCTAGGGAACCCAGTTTCCCCACCTGTCCATGGAGCTCTCCACGGAGCAGGCCGCTCCTGGGCCTCTTTCTCTGCTCTGCCCTTTCTCCCCCCCCCCCCCCCCCCCCCCCCGTGCACGACAGCAGAGATGCCCATTCCCGTACTGGCTCTGGGGTCTCCCAGCCCTGAGGGGGGCCCCTGTCCCAAGTCCTGGGTCCAGGGCATCTGGAACCTGGCAGGGGTCAGGAGGTGTGGGAGCCACGTCCACCTCTCTGGCCTCACCGTGTCTGGACTACATGAGCTGTGCCCTGTCCCCTCTGCCCTCCGTGGCTCTGCCACCCACACCCTCCCCACCGCCGTGGGATGTCCCGGGGCCACACTGGTTCTGGGGGGGCAACGTGGAGGCCGTCCTCCCCACAGAGGGACCCAGAGGCCGGGGGGAGCACCCAGCACCTGCAGGTCCAGGCCAGCCTCTCTGTTAGCGGGCACTGTTGTCCCCTGTAGGCGTCAGGAAGAGGGACACATGTGCAGGGATGGGGGGGTGGGCACCCATCCAACGGATGGAGGGACAGGTGGACAGGCAGCTCCCAAGCCCAGGTCGGGGTCATCACGTGACCCAGCTCAGGCAGCTCAGCCGGCCTGGCCCTGCCCGAGGCCCAGGCTGCTGTCCTCACCTGTCGGGGGTCTGCAGCTGTGCAGTGGGGGGGCCAGGTCTCAGGCGCCCCCTCTGTATTCTCGGGCCACCGCGGTCCTGGCGGGGGCAGGAGCAAGATGCTGCAGAGGCCGGCCCCGGAGGATGACAGCACGGTCCTGACAGACGTGGCCCCGGGGACAGAGAAGGGGGACTCCTACGGGAGCACAGCCAGCACCTCGCAGGTAACTCGCCGCCATCCCGACGCAGCCCTGGTCTCCAGGCCACAGTCTGGGGTGGGTGGGCACAGGAGGGTCTCTGAGCCCCACTCTCGGGATGGACCCAGGAACCACGGGGACACACGGCGTCACTCGGGTCCCACCCTCCGAGCACATGACCACCTCTGGCCCACCCACGGGGCCACTCACAGCCCAGCTCCCCTCTCGCCTCTGGAGGCCAGCAGCGGTGGGCGCCCTGGACGCTGGCCTCGCTGCTTGCCCACAGCCCGGGGCCAGCCGCTCAGCGACTGAGGGGCAGGAGGGGCAGGGGCGGCCTCACCCCTGCATGGACCTGCACGGCCCCTGCCCACACCGCCCACGGGGCCTCCCGGGTTGCTGGGTGGTCTAGGGCAAGGTGGGGGCACGTCCTCACAGTCAGGGGCTTCCCTTGCAGCCGGATGGAGACCAGGCCCCCTGTGGGATGGTGAGCCCTGCCCAGCCCCGGATCGGTGAGCCCCTCCTGGCGTCTGTCGGCTGTGGTCCTGCGGGTGGGGACACAGACAGGGCACCTGCAGGTGGCAGCAGAAGAGCTGCAGGTCTGGGCCACCGTCCTCAGTGACCAGGCCGCCCCTCCACCACCCGGCACTGTCTCCTGAACCAACTCTGGTGCCAGTTGCTGAGCTGGGAAGTGGAGTGAGGGCCTCATGGCGAGCCGAACACCACCTGGGGAGGCGGCAGGAAAGGGGTCCCTCCTGGGGGGCTGGCGCTGGAGAGGGCTCTGGAGGGCAGAGGGGTGCCCACCACCCTCCAGCCCTGGCCGCAGGGCAGCTCGGAGTCGCCTCGGACTCCGCTCTCTCATCTCCCATAGCTTTTCCGCCTTCTCGTCTCCCCACCCCCACTGCTCCTGTCTGCCCCGGGGCCACCGTCCTCCCCTGTGGACGCCCCCACCCCGCCCCGGGGCTCTCAGCCCCCTCCCCTTGGCCAGCGTGCCACCGGCCTCCATGGCCCCCCAGCAGGTGCCAAGTGGTGCCACTCCGTGTTTCGGATTTGTGACTCCCTGATGACTGACGACATTGAGCGTCTTTTCATAGGTCCGTCGGCCGGCTGTCTCATATTTCTTCAGAGAAAGGTCCATTCAAAATCTCCGCCCATTTTAAAATCGGGTTGTCTTCTTACTAAGTTGCAAAGTTCTGTATGTATTTCGGACACAAGTCCCTTGTCAGAGACGTGGTTGGCAGGTCTATCTTTCCTCCACCCTGTGGGGCACCTGCCCTTCCCTGACGGCGCCCGTCAGGCGCACAGCTTCCTAGTTTGGACGAAGTCCAGCTCAGCCGTGGTCTCTTTGTCACTGCGCTTTTGGGTCGCAGTGGAGAAACCAGGCCGCGGCTTTTACAGCCGCGTTTTCTCCTGAGAGTCTTATCACATCTTCCCCTTTTTTCCTAAAAGGTCTACAGTTGTGAGTCTGCAAAACACAGAGTTTATTTTTGTGTTATTATTAATTAATTAATTAATTATTGTATTGTGTCTGTTTCCGTATGAACAATTGTAAACCTACCTTGGAACTTCCTAAAAAATTTCATTTATTTATTTTTAGAGAGAGGGGGAGGGAGAGAGAAAGAAAGGAGAGAAACATCAGCGTGTGGTTGCCTGTCATGCGCCCCCTCCTGGGGACCCGGCCCGCAGCCCAGGCACGTGCCCTGACTGGGAACGGAACCAGCGACCTTCCAGTTTGCAGGCGGGCGCTCCATCCACGGAGCCACACCTTCGCATTTTAGTTCTCATTGTTAGTTCTATGATCTTTAGCGCACGAGCTCAGCTCCACCGTGAGTCAATTCTCGTGTGCGGCGTGGAAGAGGGGTCCAAACGCGTTTGCTACCGACAGCTGTCTGCCTGCCCCAGCACCTCCGGCTGAGATCACTGTTGTTTTCCCCCCGTTGAATTGCGCTGGCCCTTTGTAAAAAGCGGACCGTAAATAAATACAGGGCTTTCTTTTCAGAATCCCAAATACATTTTATCGATCTGTATGTCCCTGGGCCAGCACCTCAGTGCCTTGATCACTCTACCTTTGCAGTGAGTTTTGACATTAAAACACGGGACCTGTACACTTCTGTTCTTTTTTTTTTATATATATATACATTGTTCAATATTCTGGATCGCACGGGTTTCCATAGGAACGTTAAACTTGTCAATTCATGCGGAACAGAAAAGTCAGCTGGGCTGCGATGGGAATTGAACCTGCAGATCGGATCTTCATCCGGACCGTGTCCAGTGCTCTTCAGGGACTCACACGTGTGAGGGGTGTCTGTGCGTTTATCTAACTCGTCTTCGGTTATTTCAGCGATGTTGGGTAGTTTTCAGTTCTTGCACACTTTTTTGTTAAGTTTGTTCCTTTTTTTGGTGCTGTCGTCTGCAGAATTATCTTTCTTCCTTTCATTTTCGGCTTGTTTATCGCTAGTATATGGAAACACAATGGATTCTCGTACGTTGATCTCGGACCCAGCAACCCTGCCAGCCCTGTTATTGGTTCTGACGGTTTTTGTAGCGAAGGCCTGTGGGTTTTCTACAGACAAGGTCACATCATCTGCAAACAGGTCCTTGTACCTTCGCATCTCATTGTGTGTCCATCCTTTGCGATATGTCCACTCTTGTTGCTCATCTGTTCTTCCCTCCGAGAGTATCTCTTTCTGTGTCTCTGGTGGAGCAGGGGTGCTGGGCCTTCACCCCCCACATTCTGATTGTGCGAAGAGGTCTCCATTTATTTCCACGGGTGGGAATTCCAGGGCTCAGCATCCGCCCCAGCCCTTTAAATACGCTGTGCTATTGTCTATTGGCTTCCCTAGTTTCACTGAGAAATCAGGTGCCTAAATCCTCACCGTTCCCTGAAAAACGATGGGCTGATGTTCCCCTCTTTCTCTGTGGCGCACAGCAAAGACATGCTGTCCGTGCCCTTCCTAGCTGGAGTTTCTTCACGGGCGGGAAACACTGACATTTTTGATTCTTTAGATTGATTCATTTTATCAGATTTAAAAATTCTTCACCATTTGGCCCTGGCTGGTGTGGCTCAGTGGACTGAGTGCCGGCCTGAGAACTAAAGGGTTGCTGGTTCGATTCCCGGCCAGGGCACACACCTGGGTTGCAGCCAGGCCCCCAGTAGGGGGCGCACAAGAGGCAGGTTGATGTTTCTCTCCCTCTCTCCCTCCCTTCCCCTCTGTCTAAAAATAAATAAAATATTTTTAAGAGATTCTTCACCATTTTTCTTCAAAGAATGCTTTCCCCCCCACTCTCTCCTTCTGGTTCTCGGATGACAAAGTGTTGGTCCCCATGACCATGACCCTGTCCTCTGTGTGGAGAGGTGGGCCAGTTGTTCAAGCACTTGGCTCCTGCTTCCCACCAGGAGCCTGACTGTCCTGGCTGGGAGGCTGGCAGCCCCGAGTTAGCCTGTCCTCTCAGCCTCTGTCCCTGTTGGTTCTCAGCAGACTTTGTCCTGGTTTGGGAGGAAGACCTGAGGCTGGGTCAGCGGCAGGACAGCGCCACCCAGGACAAGACACAGACCCACAGGGCCTGGCGGGAGACCTTCCTGGATAACCTCCGTGTGGCTGGGCTGCATGTGGACCAGGTACACCGGTGGCCGTGGCTAGGGCCCTGGGCTCTGTGTGTGCAGGCCTGAGGGCCTGACGCCCAGAGATGGGGTGAGGGGGCGGGGCGGATCAAGCCCAGGGCTGTGCTGGATGCCCCGCCCCCAGGCCAGACAGACACTCGTGGACACACACCGACGGGGCTCATGGCGGCCCGAGCCCTTCAGATTTACCCCCAAATTCAGAAGCCATCTTCTCCACCCACCTTTCCCACCTCCAACGTTAGAGCTTCTGTCTAGGTGTGACATTTGTCATCACAACTCTCCTTGCGCTTGTAGGATGTCACACCCACAACACCCTTCCACAGGCCCAGTGGCCGTGTTAACAGTCAGTCTCACTTCCGCTGCGGGGAGCAGGAGGAAGCAGGGAGCAGCCACGTGGTACCGGGTGTAGCGGCGGGGGTGGGGCGGGGTGTGCCTGGTGCAGGCACTAAGTGGGGCTTGGAGCTGGTGGGGATGGGGCGCAGGGCTCCATTCGTCCCCGTCCCCGCCCCCACCCAGGTCCCTCCACGTGTCTCCTGCATTGTCTGCCCTGCTTCCCAACCACCTTCCTCTGTCCGCAGGAACAGGCTCAGCCCGCAGGTGTCCGTCCCCGCCCCCCAGTCCCCGGGGAATCAATTCTGAGTTTTATGTTACTCACGTTCTTGGATTCATTTCTCATTTCAATGGGCACCAATTCCATGTTGCCTAACGATGCAGCTGGGTTTCTGTCTGAACTTGGTAAGAGGGAGTCACGCTCAGTGTGACTCCTCCGAACCTCACGCTTGCGAGACCGTGCGCACCGCCGGTGCAGCTGCTGCCGGGCCACCGTCTGGGCTTGGAGCACCGCGCCCTGCGACTCTGCCGCTGTGCGCTCCTCCGCCGTGCGCACGCGCAGACGTTTGGCTTGGTCCCAGGTTGGGGATAGTTCGAAAACTGGCCGCCGTAAATTCTCACTGGTTTGCACGTGTGTCCCGTGCCCAGGTGCAGGAACTTCTGAGGCTAGAGATGCTGGCCAGGTGTGTTTGTGTGGCCACCTGCTCCCCAGGCCGTGGCCTGTGTCTTCTCAGCACCGGGCTGTGTCCCACCTGGTGTGAGGTGGGGTCTCCCCCGGGTTGTGATTTGCATTTTCTCTAATCCCTAAATAGGCTGAGCGTTTTTTGCGTGTTTATGAGTTGTTCGTATTCCCAGAGTCCTGAGCTGCCTTTTTCCATCTTCTGCTCTTTTTTCTATGGGTTTTTGACCTTGTTCGCATCGATGCATGGGCACGCACCGCTCTTTGTTGGTGGTGTGAGGGACATCAGTCCCCGGTCCGGCTGGCCTGTCAGCGTCATCGTGGGGCCGTAGTTGGTTTTAACCAGTAGGGATTCCCTCTCACATTGTGCCTGTCGCTTCCCACCTACCCTCCTGTTCCTGTGGTCCTGCTTCTGGCCCCCATGCCCCAGCCCTGCCAGAGACCCACGTGTGCCACGCCCCTCCCAGGGCGGTCCCCAGAGTCCGCAAACACGTCTGCAGTGGGTGGGGGTCAGGAGCTAACGCCACGCCCCCTCTGAGTTTGGGTGTATTCATCCGCCTGACGGGTGGGGATGAAAAGCCCCCCTTATGGAAAAAGCTTATGGGACAGTGTGGCTCACCGGTGTGGCCACATGAGTTTGCCACACCTTCATCCAGAGTTGGGCAGGCTTACCCTTTAGCGGGACGGCACCAGGGGCAGGTTTTCCCGAAGCGGCCTCCGTCTTCAGTGTAAATGGCAGCTTCCAGCTCACACCACAGCCACCTGGGGACCCTGAGCATGGAGGCCCACCCCTGCCCTGGGCACCTGTGCCCACCCCGGCTGGGGCCTGGGTGCTGGCATGCAGGGAAGCCCAGATGGCGGCCATGTAGTGAGGGCCGGCCGAGCTGCCCTGGCCTAGAAACAGGTGGCTCAGGAGACATTGGGCCGTGGGACTGGAAGTCCCCATCGCAGGCTCTCGGGCATTGGAGAGCCTGTCGTGTGTCCACACACACACACACACGTGTGAACATACCGGTGCCACCCAAGCAATCACGCACACATGTGCACACTTCTCCATTTACATGCATGGCATACATGTAGGCACCCAGAGGTTGCCTACATGTCAAGGGGCCGGACAGCCATTCCGGGTCTGAGGACCAGAAGCCGCACTGACGGCCCACCGAAGTCAGGGGCGGGGCTGTTCCAGCCGGGGTTTGCTGTCACAGGGGCCGTGTAGATGCTGGCCCTGGCGGCCCAGGGTCCTCCGTCTGTCACCCACAGGCCGACCTCCAAACAGGAGCAGGTGCCCCGAGTGTGGCTCTCAGAGGCTCAGGCACAGGTGCACGCCAGTGCTCGCCCAGCGGGTCTGAAGGCAGGCTGGGCGGCTGCGACCACGGCCGCACAACATCTGCCTTTTCCTAAAAGTGTGGAGGACACGCAGTCACACACCCTGTGCACACACACGCACGCATGCGCAAACAGGCGTGTGTGCACATGGTGCGCATGCGCACGCGCACTCGCGCACGGGCGTGTGCCCACACCTGGCAGGCTCTCACAGAGCCCCGATCCCCGCAGCGTCAGGTCCAGGACGAGGATGGCACCGTGTACTACGTCCTCCTCAGCGCCCCCTGGTCCGTGCTCTGCTACTACGCGGAGGACCTGCGCCTGAAGCTGCCCCTGCAGGTACCGGGGTGCATGGGGTGCAGGAAGGGCCTGGAGGCGCCCGCCACCCAGGGTGACTCGTGGCTGCTCCCCAGGTGTCGGCTGCAGTGTCCAAGGCTGACCACCTGGGCCCTCCAGCTTCAGAGCCCTCCCGCCCCCTGGGGGCTCCTGCAGGAGAGAGAGGGGCAGCCCCAGCATGGGGGCACCGGGTGGAGGGACCGCAGGTGACCTCGGGATGACATGCCTGGGGGCTGCTCTGCCCCCTGCTCCGGCTTCCTTTGACCCTCAGGGCCTTCGGTGGACAAAGGGACATGTGCTCCTGTCTGTCCCTCCCTCCCCCGACAGCCTCTGGGCCTCAACTGGACGCACTGAGCAGCCCCGGTGCCCAGGCCTGAGCCCGGAAGGGGCTCCCTGGTCCCCTGTGGAGCCCTTCCCAGTGGCTGTGTTTGCAAACCCACCCCTCACTCCCCAGTGCCTGGCATCCATGCACTCAGGGCTGACAATCCCTCCCAGGAGCTGCCGAACCAGGCCTGCCACTGGTCGGCCGGCCTGCTGCGGTGCCTGCGCATCCCCAACATGCTGCTGCAGGACGTGCCCGATCTGCCCCCGGAGTATTACTCCTGCCAGTTCAAAGTGAGCAAGCTGTCCAGGTGAGGGATGGTGCCCGGGGCTGGGCTGGGCTGGGTCGGTGCTCCAGAAGCCGGCACAACTCCTCTCCCAAACCTCCCTCCCGGGGCTCTTCATCGGCAAGCGGTGGTTTCCACACACCGCCACAGCAGTCCGGTCGGGCAGGTTGCGCTGCGGGACAAGCGTCCCCCAAACCTCGGTCGCCGGCACATGGCCCCTTCCCACTCAGCTCCACGTCCAGGGCAGGCCTGAGATCCCCTCCTTGGTGCTCCTTGGTGGGCCTGGTGCTCCCACGCTGCCCTGCCTACCCTCTGCCGGCCTCTCTCAGGGGGTGGGGGCCGTCAGTGAGGCCTGGACCACGTTCTGTGACCACCAGCCTCTAGAAAGCCAAAGGCAAAAAGGCGATTTGATTGTGCGCCAGGGAAAGGGGGGGGTGGCTATTCCCTCGTGGGCAGGGTGAGGGCGGGGGAGGGGCGTGGGTGTCCCCACCTCCTGGGCTCTCCTGCACAGTCCACACGCCCACAGGTTCCTTGGGAGCGACAACCAGGACACCTTCTTCACCTGCACCCACAGGCATCAGATTGTGAGTGGGGCTCCGCACCGCCGTCCCCATGCCCTGACCCAGCTCTCAGGAGCCTGCCGGCCCCAAAACCCCTGGCCCGAGGTCTGGACCCAGAAGGCTGTCCTGTGTTGGAGCGCTGAGGCCCAGGCTGGGGGCTGGAGGCTGAGGGCTGCCCCCGCTCACTGCACCTGGTTGGGGCTCCCGCGGGAACCCCCAGGGCCTGGAATGGGTGTCCAGTTATGGACTTGTGTGACAGGCAGCCACAGCCACCGGTCAGTGAGAAAGGGAGCTGAGCATCAGGGCATCGTCCCCGAGAAGGGCGGGCCGAGCCAGGCTGCTCCAGGGCCCGGGACAGCCCCCTGAGGGCCGCCAGGGGGGCAGAGCCCACGTGCAGCTGGAGGCCGACGCTGCCCAGAGCAGGGTCCACAGCTGGCTGTGCACTGCCAGGGCCAGGGTCAGATCCGGGCTCAACTCCAATGGGCCTGGGACCCAGCCAGGGTCTCGTGGCTGCACCGTGAGAATGACCGTCACGCCTCAGGGGACTGGGGTGTGCGAGCCAGGGTGGGGGTGGGGACACGAGGAAGCACCCTCTTCACCTGTCACCGGAGGGCCGCCGCAGGAGGCCGTCTGTGGGCTCGGCGAGACGGGAGGGCCGGGATGCCCCACCCCACCATCACGTGATGGGCGACCAGCACCCTCCTCCCCGCCCCCCAGCTGTTTGAGATCCTGGCCAGGACACCGTACGGCCACGAGAAGAGAGGCCTGTTTGGGATTGAGCAGCTGCTGTCAGAGAAGGTCTTCAGGGCGGCCTTTCCCCTACACGAGGTGAGGCCAGGGGCTGGCGGGGGGGGGGGGGGGGCAGGGGTCTTGGGCCCGGGCCTGGGGTGAGTTCCTGGACGAGGGGGTCCTGCTGTTCGCCCTCAGGGCGTGGGGGGTGGCTGCAGCCCGACCGGCCGCCTGATGGGGGTCAACAGGCACCTGCGACGTGGCCAGGCACCGCCCTCCCGCCACACGGCAGGCACGGTGGCCCCGTCTTCACGGGCAGCCTCCCTCTTGGGGAGGACAGGGAGGCCCCCTGTGCTCCCCGAAAGGCTGGGTAAACTGAGGCAGTGGAGGGGTGCCCTGAAAGGGTGTCCTCCATGGGGTCTGGAGGCAGTTGACGCCCGTGCACCCCCCCACTGCGCCTTAGGGATGCAAGAGGGCATTGGGGCGCCTGCAGCCATGTGGGGTGGGGGCCAGCTCCACCTCGGCTGTGGGGCATCCTCTCCCCGCCTCTGGCTAGAACCCCGGATGCACAGTGCTTGCCGCGGTCAGCCTCGCTAGTACGGCCGTTGAGGGGATGGCACAGCACTGGGCTGCAGGAGCCCACCCAGACGTGCCAGTCCACCCTGGGCCGCAGCCGAGACGCCCCCTGGACTCGGGCCCCAGGAGCTCCAGGAGGGGGCGGTGCCCAGCTCCATGTCCCCTCCCAGGCAGGCCTTCCCAGACCCCTGGGCCCCACACGGCTCCGTCGCCCTCACACAGCCACCCTGAGCCCAGACATCTGTGCGTCGGGCTCCTGCCCGGCTGAAGCCCCGCCCCTGGGGCAGGGCCCAGTAGGTGGAGGGAGCCCACCTATTGCGTCTTGTCCCCAGGGCCCCTTTACAATGCCCCCGGAGGGCACAAGGGCCCCGGGCCTCAACCAGCGGCAGGTCCTGTTCTGGCACTGGGCCCGCTGGCGCTCGTGGCACAAGTACCAGCCTCTGGATCACGTGCGCAGGTACTTCGGGGAGAAGGTGGCCCTCTACTTCGCCTGGCTCGGTAAGTCCCGCCGCTGCCCGGGCCCTGGCTCGGTCGTCCGGGTAACAATCCGCTCACGCGCTGAGTCTCTGGAGGGGAGCAAGCACAGGGCTGCCCCCCCGCGTGCAGCCCCTCCTAGACGACACAGCGCTGCCCGTAAGGCAGCTGGGCCTTCCTCACGCCCCCGGACAGGCTGTGAATGCAGCTGACTCCGGGGGTCCCCCACCCGGTCCCTTCTGCAGGGTTCTACACAGGCTGGCTCCTGCCTGCGGCTGTTGTGGGCACCCTGGTGTTTCTGCTGGGCTGCTTCCTGCTGTTCTCGGACACGCCCACGTAAGTGCCCCCTCCCCTCAGCTGCAGGCCTCACACCGCCTCTCGGGGCCGGGGTGGGAGCGGGGACCCCACGTGCAGAGCTAGGGATGGAGGTGAGCACTGAGCCTGTCCCTGCCCTCAGGAACACCCCAGAGGGCCCTGTGGACCTGCTGGAAAGATGACAGGTAGAGGGGTACTCCCAAGACTGACCATTGGACAGGTGTGCTCCAGCTGACTC